>JAUBOD010000704.1:0-20249 GCA_032353885.1 Nothura maculosa | reverse complement strand
AAAAAAAATGAAGAAAATTAAATCTGATTGTTTCTCTTACAGATATAATTTCTAAAATGAATTCTTTGATTATAAAAACATAGAACATTTTTGCTTTAGAGGAAAAATGAAGAAGAATAAACACTGGTATTGATACGTGTATTTATTAATTGAATTACCAAAGGAAAGTACTTTGGCTTGTCCTAAAAACCTTCAGGAAGGGCATGTGTCTGGATATTAAAATTGCTGAGCACAGTGCACTGTATGATGTGACCTAAAGGCACCTATTCTGTGATGCACTGGGGATGTAAAGCCCTATGGTATGCCAGAGACCTGGGAAACCTGAGGATTAAAGCGCTGCTGTGAACAAGAGTAAAATCTGGTTATTTGAGTTTAGGAAAGACAGCAATTTCTGTAACAAACGCCCACGCTTGATTTACTGCTAGAGGAGTGGATTAAACTAAAAGCAAGTAGTTCCAGGGTGTTTCTTTTCCCTTCTGAAATACCAATAGTGTCCTAGATAGCTCTCTTCCTTCTGATACACCAAACAACATGGATGAGCTATTAAATGTCTCATTCCCCCTTTATTTTTTTGTTCTTTTCCAAACGCCTGGTGTTGACCTTGGCCGTAAACGATGGCATTTTTTTTTTCAGTCACAATCAGTATTTATCTACATTTTCTAATGGCATCATATAGTGCCTTGTGAGGTGTTTTTTTTTTTTTCCTGCTGGTTATGAAGTGCTTTGCTTCCTAAAACTCCAGGAGAAATGTCTTTTATTATTTATTTACTTTTATTTTTTGGCAGGTTAGCGCAGTTCTTTACGTAGGGATTTGTAAAGGAAGCTGGGATCGCTCGCCGTTGGGATCTGATACAGGCGAGGCGCTTCCCGCCCTCGCGCCGCGGCGACCGTTGGGCTGTGAGGGAGGGGGCGGAGCCTCGCGCCGCGGCGACCGTTGGTTGTGGGCGGGGCCTCGCGCCGCGGCGACCGTTGGGCTGTGAGGGCGGGGCAGGAGCCTCGCGCCGCGCGACCGTTAACGGCTGCTTGGAAGGGTGGCTCCTGGCCTGTCTCTCCAGAGGAAAATCCTCCGGTATGAAATTAGATGAGGGCAAAGGGGAATGCTTGAAAACCCGGTTCTGACCTTCAAAAGTAGGATTTATTTATTTTATTTTTCATCTTGAAAGGAGAGCGTGTGGAAACATGTCTCCTTGTTGAAGCTTTGAACTTTTCTTGAGTTTGTTTTGGGTTTACGCTTGGACTTGTTAGCACTGCAGAGGTTTACACTTGGACTTCTTAGCGCTGTTCCTTGCAGTCCGTTGGCATTTAGAACACACAGCATATAGAGGGGCCAGCCTTTCTTGTGCATCTTGCAGACACAACAATGTGCTACTGCGGCTCGCCTCAGTTGCTCAATTCCACCTTCTGCCTGGAGGCACTGAAATGCTAGGTCCGCACCCCAAATCACGGGCTCTTGAGGAAAGAGAAGGGAAAGCACCTGGAGAGGTGCTGGGTACCTCATTATGCGGAAGACCTTTTTGAACGATGCAGTGTGATTTCTGGCTTGGGTTAGGAGAACAAAAATCTCCTATGTTGGGCAAGTTATGTTCTTTTTTTGCAGTACTTTTTAAAAGAAGTATCCTTAACAATTACTCCGTTTTGGAGAGCCATTTTGGATTTGAGACTGTTACCTTTGTTGTAAATGCAGGCAAGTTTCAGGTTTTTTGTTCTTTCAAAACAAGGTGGCAGGACGAACGTCAGTGGAAGATGTAGCTCCTGAGGCTATTTGAGGCTCTTCTCTCTTTCCCTGTGGCTATCAACGTACCTATTCACATTTCTAACCTGAGCCTGTTGCAGGAAAGGTGTTAACAAGTGCTGAGTGAATTGTAATTCCTTTATTAGAAGAGACTGCATAGGTGTCGATGAGATTGTGGTTTGTATGATGTTTATTGCTGGTGTGAAGAAAAAGCCAGCAGCTTCTCTAATGAGAACGCAGTGTGTTTGAAGAGCTGCAAGGTGGGGAGAAGGATGATATTTGGTTCTAAGGCAAGCAATTTAAGAGGAAGTTGGTGAAATATTTAACAGTGACTTGTACAATGCTATGTTTAGAGTCACTTTATAAATGCATTGAGAATTTAAAGTCTGGATATATTTTGATCTTGTTGTTTTCCTGCTCTTCCTTGCTCTATCCATATCATTGTCATGCCTTCTAGTGCTGTTTAGAGATTTCTAGCCAGTTCAGATATAAAATACGCTGTAGAAAGAAGTGAACTCCAGGAAAGGATTTGGCCGTAATTTCTCCAACAGGGTCTGACCCAAATGAGGTTTCTCAAAAAGCATGCAATTAGTGTTCACTAAAATAGACATGCAGCTGGAAAGGGCTGTATTAATCATGTATCATCAAGGGTGGTAAACCAAATGGTTTCAGTCTTTTCCTTTTTCTGCCTCCTAAAGGCTTCTTATCTTCCATTTTCTTTGATGATTCCTTTAGTCCAGATGATTAACTCTTTCTTCATTTCAGTTCAAGAGGCACTTTATAAAGATTTTGATTTGCTTTCATCTTACTTACCAGTTGATTTCTGTAACATTAAGACAAATTATTTTAAGTAGTGTAGGATATGGATTCTTTTATGTGAGTGACCTTTACTGTGTTACTTTTCAGAAAAATAAAGTTTTGTAGAGTAGTTACAGCTTGCAAAACTAGTCTCTAAATAACAACAAAAAAGTATGTGGATAAAGGAAATAAATTGTTTGACTGGTATAATAGTGCACATTGTTTGCAGGGGATTCAGAGTGTTTCATAAATAAATGAATAACTTAAAACCTTTGGGCTTGCTTGCTCTTTAAAAGACACAAAAAGTTGCAGTATGTTCAGTTGCAGTTAAATATTTATTTTGTTAATAAACTAAGTGTATCCAAAACTCAAGTTAAAAGGCAAAACTCTTATCAAAATACTCATAAATACTTGCCAGGAAGCCATCTATATTCTTATTTTTGTCTACTGTGCTTCCTGCAAATATTTTGATTATTGCAGTGCCTGGATACTAGTTTTATAAATGGAAATTTTATACGTTAATTAGACAGTGTTAAAGATTTCTCCCCAAAACAGGTTAAACATTTCAGTAGACTTTTCTATTTATATACTTTAACTATAAAAAAATAAGCTGTAAAAATACCTGGAGTCTCTTCTGTGCAAACACACACATAGGCAGCTCTCATTAATGTCAGAGAGTTAAAATGCAGAAAGAGAGGAAATTAAACCTGGGATAAATGTTATTAAAATGTGTGTAGGTGTTTAAACTTACAGATATAATGATTAGTGGATAAATGCGTTAATGGCTCTGGCTCTGGTCTAGATTCAAGCCACAAAATGTTTCCAAACCTTGGGAGTGTTTCACCTAGCTTCGCTTCAGGTGTATTTAGTCACTCTCTTGCTGTTATTATTAATGGAGAGAAATGAATGCTTTTGCTTGGTGATTTTTATTTTTTTTCTCTAATCCTAGGGAATACCCAGCTATGAAATACTTTACAGGAATCAAAAATCTGAAACAACTTCTTCCTCTGCCTTGCCTACACTGTGAACCTTTATAACAAGTACTAATAAAGAAAGATCTGGGTTTCTGATCATTATCTTTAGTCTCTTGGAGATCAGCTTTACTGTGCTAGCCTTGTTTCCAGCTCTAAGTGCAGCAGAATTTGAGATTGCAGGTTATTTTGTATTTAATAGACCTTGTTAAATATTACCAATTGAAGAAAACTAATTGGGTAGCAGTGACCTGACATAGCAGGGCAATCGACCTGGCTATAGGGCAATCTGGCAGCTATCTGCTGCTTGAGCATCTTGATTCTACAAGGAGAAAATAATTGCAAGGCCACCAATTGACTTAACAGTGGAGTGGTTTGTTTGTGCTTTTGCATAAATGCTGGTATAATTACTAGAGTGAAGTAGTTGTGTTGCTGCATTTGAGTGTGGTGTGGGAGTGACTCAGTATTGTCCAAGTTTTGTTTGTCCAACAGTAAGAGTATCCTCTACTCCCACTGTCTCAATTACTGAAAAAAGGTAACCGTATGCAGTTACCCAATTTGTAACTTTGTGCAAGAAGTTTATATCTAGTTGCTCAAATCTGCTATTGCTTGTACTGAGGCCAAATTTGCCTGAATGTTGTTCAAAGACTTCTTGTTAAATTTCTGATTGGATTGGTTAAATAGTGACTGCATTTCAGTGAGGGGAAAAGAACTCATCTAATTACGTTTGGAGGCTCCAAGTTAGACTGTCAGGGGTGAAGTGGTGCTTTTATCTCTCTGTTCATGGGATTTGAGAACCTAAACTCATTGCTGGGTTGTGCTGATGCTGTAATCTTGTGAATGCAGTGGGGCGGGGGCTAAGTGTTTTCTATAATATCTCTACCAGTGGGACCTCTGAATTCGCACTAGATTATCTGTAATAATAAATAATAAAGCTCATTAGAGAGGATTAGGCTTGCAAATCCAAAATCAAGGGTATTTTCTATCAGAGCAAGACTTGCTGCAGACACTCTAATCTGAGTAGGCTAACAAAAGTCTCAGAAGGATGGTGCGAAGGATTGAGACTGGGAACAAAGACTTTGGCTATTGGAAGAACAAGAATTATTCTTCATTGGAGCAGAATTTGCAAAGCAAAATTACAATAGGCTCAAACTGAAGCTTATGAAAGGTAGACCTTTATAAAGAATTCAAAATGCTACTTTTCCTCCTCAGGCTCTTTTTCTTCTTTTTTCTTATGTGAAGACCTGAGGTTAAAGTTTTGTATGACATTGACTGTTCAATGAACAAATACAATTTAAAGATAATGTATGAAGTGTAAAGAAGTGTCTAAAAAACCTTGCAACCTTGTTTTATTAGCACTTCCAAAGAATAGATAATTTGATGGACATCAGTAAATGAGCGGAAGAGGCTATCGGGGTGAAGTTTGAGGACCGTTAACTTTAAGTTGAATACAGATAGTGTCTATAATGCTTATACAACAGTGCTGGTATTACCATGGGAAGGGAGGCAATTTGGGTAGAAGGGAAGTGTATTAAACTTGGGAGCAATAAGCTTAGTTTTAGGGATGATAAAGAAATTTGCAGTTAAATAGAAGGCAACAAAGAGTCTGAGTTCTTTGAAGAAAGTCTACATAAGTGAGGACTGAGACTATTAGTTGAGTGAGTTGTTTTGCTGATTTGCAAATGAAGTGGGAAAAACAGAAAAATGGATTTGCCTGTGTTTGGGAGGTGTGTGTGTGTGTGTGGAAATGAAGGAAATGCTTGGTAACACATGGTTCCAAAACAAAATAGAAAAACTAATAGCTAAAACAATTTTTGCTTTCCATCAGGGAAAACGTGCAGAAAGGTATTATTGAGGCAGGATTTTTTTCCCTCTCTTGCTATATCCAGTAAGCTGTCAAATAGTCTTAGAACAGAAATTGGTTTGTATTCACTATCTCATGCAAGATGCTGTGTTTTTAACACTGTTAGGTAGGCTATGTTCAGCACTTTTGTATTCCTCTAAAACACTTCAGTTGTGATGGAAATCTAGCAAAAGTGAATATCTGATTAAGCTCTGATTTGGGAACAAGAGCAACTGCAAAGAGGATGATGGATGTCTTCAATTTATTCTGGGAGGAACCACTGAGCTACAGTGAAACGAAAAGGGAGAAACTCCGAAACAGAAATTGCAGCCTAACAGAGGAAGTGACCATGCTATAAGAGATGGCAGAGAGTTTTGGGTGGGGAAACCTGTTCACTAGACAAAAAAGTTGGTCAGAAATTACTTGGCATGGTAAATTGAGAGGTGCATGCCTATTGTAGGTTTAAGTCCCATGGCATGAAGATGTCAGGATTGATATCCAATGCTTACAATTTTCTAAGAAACTCAGGAATTGCCATTCAAGAAACCTCAGTCCTAAGTGGCAGTACCAGTAAGAAAGCGAACTTAAGGCCTCCAAAAAAAGCTCAAACTACAGTCTTCCTGTTGCTGGCGTGTATATTGTCCATTTCATATCTCTTTA
The DNA here is from genome assembly GCA_032353885.1 of Nothura maculosa. Classification (NCBI taxonomy): domain Eukaryota; kingdom Metazoa; phylum Chordata; class Aves; order Tinamiformes; family Tinamidae; genus Nothura; species Nothura maculosa. The sequence goes on along the minus strand of JAUBOD010000704.1, from coordinate 14,245 downwards.
GGGATCTGGTATCGCCTTCTGATAGAGGTAAGGTTAGATGAACCATTTTTCTAGTTTGGCTCTGCCTTCTTTCAAGCGGAGTATTAGTATAGTCTGAATTAATGCAGTTATCACCCACAGTAATACTTATATCCCAACCCGTGACACCGAGAGCAACAGCAATTGAATTAAACTGTACCGGTTAGTTGAATTAATGTGTCAGAGCTAAATATTTTACATGTTGCGTTATGAATTATGAGTGGTAGCTGCAGTTTGTCTACATGAGAATATGAAGAGTAGTGCCTGGGGATCTGTGTTCCTTCTAAGTTGCAGCAGAATGCTGTGACATTTTAATAGTATAAAAGCTGACTGTTGGGCTGCTCTGAGTTTGTAAGAGGTTGATCTGTCCATTGACAAGCCAGTCAGGTCTAGGATCTGACATGGAGTAGGAGACAAGGAGGTGGTAGATGAATTAATTAGTTAGCGAAGAGAAGTTCTCAATGGCACTATTAGATTTTTGACAGACAGGGCTTGAAAAACCTAACTATGCAATTTTACGGTTAAACTAAATAAAGCTGTGTTCCCCACCCCCTAAAGTGTAATTGTTAGTCTCTTTCTATCTTGGAAAAACAAATTAGAGCAGCTTAGAAAAAGGCATTGTTATTTTAGGAAGTTGTATTCCGGATCGTTTGTTAATTAAATTGATAAGGAAAATAAAAAAAGCATTCAGTAAGGGCTATGACCTCCTTTCATCCCTGCTGTAGTTTTTATAGCTGTTTTGAGCTGCACTTTTATCAGAGTGAGAACATAGAAAATAAAATATGATTAAAATATACTGCAATAGGACTGTGTGAATTTCACACATTAAATGAAGTTAGCAAAAAATCTGGTTGTTGCCAATGATGTTAAATTGTATTTTAACTTAAAATGTAAAGCTTACAAGGTTCTAATAGTGTGTAGCTCTGTGTTGGCCCTTGCTGAGACGCAAATGCTGCTCTGTAAGTTGCTGTTGCCCTTTATATTTTCTACCTTTCATATATAGAATGGGATTAGCAACCAGTTAAATTGCTGCCTTTCAGATTTTTTATTTTTCAATCTTGATGTGTCAGTGTTGCATGGTGATGTTTTAAATGGTAACAGACATGATTTTTATTGTTTCCCTGAAAATCATTAACATTTAATCTAAATGAAAACGAATATAGAGCCAACATTTATTTGCCGTGACTGTTTTAAAATGTCTGTATCCCCATTGCTGTTAACAAGAAACTGAAACAATACAGAAATATGTATATGAAATAGCAACATTCACCCATGGCAAGATAGGCCATGATTTTTAACTTGAATGTTGTTATTTATGAACTGAGCAACCCATCAAATCATATTTTTGCTCTAGTTTAAAGTGCAGTTAAGTAGTGCAGTAAATATTAAATCTGTTGATGTATGCTTTACATTTTTATCATGTTCAAAGTGAACCACGCACAATTAGGTTTGTTTGAATTAAAGTATGAGAATTATGGTGCTCATTTAAATGTAGTACTGTCTATTAGAAAAAAAATCAGTGAGATTCTAATATTTTCTCATTCTTCGTGTAGTTAATTTAATGCCTAATAAAATTATATGTTCTTCTAATTTTCACAAATAGCAATTTATGACTTCAGGCTCTGTGCTTCTCCGGTGAGTTGAGGCAAGCCTTAAAATAGGTTCTGAAAGTGAAATACGAGGTTGTCTGTAATTTTGAAAAGTGTTAATGCACCGTTTTATTTGTTTATTTTGTAAGCCATGACTTTGGTTTGCTGAGGCAGCTTTTTGTAAACTAATTCAGTCAAACAACTCGCTAGGATTTGGGGTCGCATTGGACCTCAACTCTTTGTTTAGCTAAATGGAATAGCTAATGTTTAAAGGGATTTAGGGACAAGCCACTGTTTAGATGATGGCTTTGTCTGGGAAGTAAGTGCCATGAGCACTGTGTGGTAGAGCCAAATGTGTGGTAGATAAACACTTTGATTGTCCTAGGTAAGGGCACTGTTCCCTATATAAATAATTCAAATGAAGATAGTGATGTGTTCACTACCTGCCCACTGACACCTTTTCCTTTCTTTTGACAATGGGATTAAAGAGTATTTGTCAAAAATGCAAGTGCCTCTTTTTATCATCTTCCTTCAGATCTGAGAAATTTTCCTAAAAAATTTTTATTTGCTAAAATAAACTGACAGAACAGTTCGCCATAAATATAAAGGACATTTAAAGTTATTCATTTAAAGTTATACAGAAAGAGATGAATCCATTTAATCTTTCTGCAGTTAAAAATGAATGTTAATTTAATTACGAACATTTCTCAAATGAATTAATGTGAAATTGAAATAATGATCTGTATTAAAGCATTCCTTTTAAAATATATATCTCTGATTACTTAATATTAATGTATTTTTAATAGACTCTGATTTTTTTTTTTAGAGGCAAGCACATCATTTCTGGGAGAACTGAAACATTAGTTTAACAAATACTCCTTTTAAAAAATTCTGCTGTCTTTATTATCCATATGCACTTGAAGCAGATGGAGGTTGGAGCTCCCAGCAGTGACTATGTGCATTTTTCCCCAACGATATTTTGGGCTTCAACAGTAGAATAGAATAAATGCATGCTGAATTTAAATCTAAGATTGTGATTTAGTCCCTGATTAAGGCAGGTATTTTTCCCAAGTTCCCAACGTTAGGTATGTAATTTCCAATATAGGAAAGCATTTTAGTGTTTTGAGTGCTCTTTTGCATAGCAATGAACTTTGATACAGTTATCTTTGCTGTACTCATGATGCTATTAACTGCAGTGCTGTGTACTTAAAAAGCTAAGAATGAGCTTGAAAAAAAGAACACTTCCTTGCCTTAAAAGGGCACAGTTCCCTCCTCACTCCTCCTTGTTCACTTTAGTAGGACCATCTGTATTGCTGCCCTGTCTGAAGAGCGGCCTGTGTTGATGGCGGTGGAAATTCAGTTGACTCTGACAAGAGCAAAACTGTACGGAAAGAGTATGGATTGTAACTTGCCTGTTCTGTTGCACTCTGTGTAGCATCAGTCCCCCGTTCCAGCAGATAGTGTAACTTAGGCATATTAGGCTAAAAGATGAAATTGAATGGTCTGTGTGACTTTTCCTTATTTTCACCCTACAGAATTTTGCCTTGTTTAGGCAGTGGTTATGAATTATTTTCCTGTTTCAGTCACTGCATATTGATCACCTCTTGAAGGCCGGGTATTTAACAATAGGAGGCAACTATTACATTAATTCAGGAGCACGGTAAGATAACGCATGCTAAAAGGAAGCAGTCTATGAAATGGGCAGCTTGTTTCTCTGTCTAATGCTGCAAGTGTTCTGGCATCCCTTACGTTCTACTTACGAAGAAGTAATGCATTCACTGCAGTGAGTCTCTCTTCTAAATTCTTTTGTTAAGAAATGGCATAATACTTGGGAACTCTCTGTGGACATTCCAGAAGATGAGAAATATGTCATTTTAATATAGCATGGTCTTTAGAGCACAAAGTATGGCTTGAACCAGCAGTACGGTTCCAATGAACTTTTTGCCATCTCTGTGTTAGTTTATACAAAAAGGCTTTGTAGTTGCCCACCCCAAAGCCCACTCAGCCCAGCGTATCTCTCTCTGACCCATAGCAGGAGTCAGAGAAAGAACATGGCCTGTGCATAGATCCTGGCCATTAATAGCTGCAGGACTTCAGGACTTCAGCTATCATGATTAATCAATTGTGATAATTATTAATAATTAATCATGATAGCTGTGGATAGATATCCTTAGTGTCCAGTTTGTTCTGAACCCATTTTGGGTTGACATCCTGTGACAAAGACTTCTCTGATTTTAAGTGTATGATATGAAAAAAGTATTTCATTTCATTCTTGCTTCCCTTTGATTATAGTGGGTGTCTTGTAACTGTTGTATTTTGAGGAAATGCTTAGTTATCACTTCTTGTTCATGAATCTTCTTGTTCATGAACCTATCACCTTTTGTCCATGAACATAGTTTCATTGACTTTTGTGATACTCCTCATTGTCTTCCTTCAAGGTGACAAGTCACAATCTAGAAAATAGCACAGAAGACTTTAAATCTTACTGCAGTGCCAAAAACTACAGTCTGAAAAGTTTTCTTGAAGGGATTTGGGTAGCCTCTGTTTAGGCAAACTGAAAGCTTGTGCCAAATGAGTTCTTAGTTTTCCCAAGGCAACTTTTGCATTTAGATCACTATTACAGAACGATTGCATCTGACAAAAGTCTTTCCTCAGCTAAACTAAATCCTATTTTGTGTTAAGAATGTTTTTGCATTTGTTTGTGAATCAGACAAGGGTGAAAAGGAGGAATCATTAATCATCCATTATTAAGGAAGAATAGATTTGTGTGAATTCTTTTGGGGAATGCCTTCTTGTTTTTATTTGAGGCCAGAGTTCCAAAAGCTTTTGTCTAATGCAAATTGGTCTAGATTTTCTACTTTGCATGGAATATCTGAACTCAATCCTACCTGCACTGCTAGCATGCCTTCTGTGATGTTTGGAAGCAAAAAGCAGTGGAATTGACTTGGAAATCTTGGGGCTGTTTGGAAGGTTGTTCTGACCTGAATGAGGTATTTAAGATTTGTCTTATTTTTCCTCCCACTTTGGTTCTAAATTATGTCAGTATCTGTATTGAAAGGCAATTTACACTTAGGAGAGGCTATGTTTCTGAAATGCCTCTTTATGAAAATGTCTGTATTTGTACCGTTTCTTTGGACAGTGTGAATTCTTTCTAGGAGTTTGGATGATTGTCAAAGCTGAGGATGGGAATAAGAGCTACAGGAGGGATCTGACCAATATTTGAACGGTGTAGGCTACATCAGGACACTTGCAGAATATCATGTCTGTCACATTGCTATTCACAGCATTGGTGAGCCTATCATAGGAATGCTTGTATTTTCTATAGTGATGTCTAGTGTGATACCTCAAAAGCAATATCTTAATGGTCAACGTTATTTATCCTACCAATATCCCTTTTTAGATTAATCAAACTCATTAAGTTTTCATGCCTGTCTTGGTCAAAATTTTAATCCAGTCCTCAAATTAACCTTAAACAGTTTGGAATAGATTAGAATGTTTTACACATTCTAGGATGAACCTTTTGCGTGATAATCCCATCTGACAACTGATAATTCTATGTTGAGGCACAAAATGCAACGTAGTAATGCTTGTAAGACAAAGTGTCATGAGACAGTTGCATTTCCATGGTTGTATACAATAAGCTTTTAGAGTAGAATCTTTAAAATGTGAGCTCTTTGATGTTGAACAGCTCCAGTAAAAACAGTTTGCAGATCAGAAATTAGGTTTTATAGAAAATAATCAAATAAAAGCTTAAGTCATCCAATCTCCCCAAAAGGAAGCAAAAGAGCAAAGTCTCCCCCCACTCTCCCATTTTAAATCAAACAAAAATTTGCAAAGAACCTAATTAGCAGCAGTATGTGTGAGACATGGGCTGTAGGCTCAATTTCCATAATTTCCAGACAGCATTAGCCATGTAATGTAGCAGTGGAACCCAGGGACTCTTTAAAGGGCCTGCATTAGAATATGCAGCAGTGACTCAACAAGGTGTGCCAGCCATCCCCATCTCATCTGTAGTGTGAGGACGACTACTCTTTGTTCTGAAGATGATCTCCTGAAAAGCGGCAATCAGTTGCATACTAGCAATTAGTTGCAAACTGTCCTGAAGAGATTAAAAATTTAATTTGGCATATCAAACACCACTGACAAGAGCCTGTTTTCTTGTATATTGACACCTTCTTACACTCTTTCGACTTTCTACATCAGATCCGAGTTAGTGGCAGTAGTTTTCAGCTTTTAGTCCCAACTACTGCACATGAACTTAATTCAGATGAAAAGGATTCCTCAGACTGCAGTGTAGCATCAGTGGAATCTTTCTAAGCCTCACTATTTAGATTGAAAGCATTTTTAGATTTCAGTAACTTTGTATTGCTATAAATTTACTAATGACTGTTGTAATCTTTTTTTAATGACACATAATCAATTTTCACTCTAATGCAGAATTAGCAGGGTATAAGTGCCTGTTATTTATAAAACAGCTTCATGGTATGTCACTCTTTCATGCTTTCTTTCTCATGTAACACACTTTCTCACCTCACTGCCTGCTGACCCACGCTAGATCATCCTACTGCTGGGAGTACAGCCATGGTTATTGCATCCTGCAGCCATACTTATGCTGGCTCATGATTTTAGAAAGAGGAGAAATTCAAGAACTATCTCTCTTCACTATGTCAAGGCTTCCATACAGTTCTCTTTGAATTGGTTCTCAAGTTCTAGCTAGCATTTCTGTCCTGATTGCTAATATATGTTTACCTTTAGGAAAAATTCCAGAAGTAGATGCCAATCTGTAACAGATTCTAATAATATTTAATGAATGGCTCACAGACATTCTCTTAAATTATGAACTCGTCTTCCCTTTCAGTTTAAGACCCCCTTTTCCTATCTCTTGCATCTGCTTTGGTGATTTTGATGTCTTGATTGTCAAAACCATTTCTGTGAATGTTGGTATGGCCATTAATTCATGTGGTGTATGACTTGATTTTTGAAAAGGCAGTTTGATGTTCTAAACTTATTTTATCTAAACTTACCCTTTTTTTCAGTTGCAACCTCTAACAGTTTGTGGCTCAGGGACTTCCTAGGCCAGAGGTGTAAATTCATATTAGTCGTATACAGATTTTTTTTGTGTGTTACATAATTTTAAAGAAGCATAAATCACCTAGCATCTGTAGGTTAGCAGTTCCATGAATTAAATCTGATATGAAAATTTCCTTTTGTTTCTTTTGAACTGTACTTTCATTGGATGTCTTTTAATTCTCGTATTAGAAGAGACAGTGATCAGTTATTCCTCTTAAGAATAATTAGAGAATTGCAGATTTGAAATTTTTAGCTTAGATATTGTAGAAAGCACCCAATTTTCAAAAGTTAATTTAAGACCTGTTATAGCTTTTGTATGAGGTGAAATCTAAGCATTACCTAGGCTTCAAAGAAAGCATCTTTTATATATCTCAAATGCCAAATATCCTGCTATGTCTTGTGCTGTCTCAGAAAATAGCATTCAATGTTTTGATAAAATTCTGAAAGCAAACTTCATGAACAATTGAACTGTCATGCAATTCATGAGTCACAGATGTACATTCCTCTTTCCTGACTTGTGATAATCTTAATATAGGAATTTCCAGTGCCTGTCTAATATTATTCTTTATAAGGATTCTATTCTTTCTAAACTTGAGATAAAATGAGAAGCGTCCTTTAGATTGACAGTTTTGGCTTATCAAAATATTGACATGTAAGAATAATTTTCTTTTATGTAAGCAGTCCTTTGCCAAGTGAGCTGCAAAACGTATTCTTAATTCAAAAATTGCATTATTTTCCTCAGTTATTATTACACTCAGAGCGATGTTTTTGCTTTCTGAGTTTTTAACTACACTATTCTAAGTACCAGCTCTTTGTCGTGTATTCAAATCCAAGTGAGAGAAAGGGGGTCAGGCAGGAGAGAAAATGACGACTACAAACTGATTAGTTCACAGTGGAGTTTTAAGAATCATTAATTCTTTACTTTTTTTTTTATTGCTTATTCAGTAGAGAAGAAATAAAGGAGATGAAATGATACCCATGAAAAGAGATGGTTTTCTATCTGTTGCAGCTGTCGCCTCTTCATAATGTACCTTATTTATGGCTTGATCCCACTTCTTTTTTCAGGTTTCTGACAAGTTTTAAATTTCTATTGAGTTTCTATTGTAAATTTTCTAAATCTTCCCTAGCAAAATAGAATGGAAAGAAAGAACAGGATTTGATGGCTCTTCAAAGAATCTAAACGGGATACCTGAACAACATTCTGATCTTAAAAAAGAGAGGGGAGTGACGGGGTGTGGAGGAAACCTTAATTCCTCTATATTTATTTATTTCCTTTCCAAAGCATGAATTATGTTTATTACTGATAGTAATATACATAGCAATGCACATTGAGATCTGTTGCATACACCCACATGTCTCTCCACACATGTTCCCAAGAGTTAACTGATGCCAGCAAGGAGGGGGACATTTCTAGTAAGAGTGAATCGCTTCAGCAGATCATTATGACTTAACAAGGTTTTAGGAGAAAATTGTTGTAGGAAATAAATGGACAATCTCTATTGGGAAATAGTTGTGAGTTTGGACTAGGAAAAACCTTTATGAAGACTTAACAGTGGGAGAGAGAGCACGAAGATGGATGATTTAAATATGAGCTGTACTGATACATGTAAACATGACACACTCTGAGATAATAGTTTCAGGTGCACCAACTGAGACAATTGGTGGAGACCAATAGCAGACAGTGAAAAATGCCCTGAGGTGGATGATGAATGTAGGAACTACACAGGAAAAAATATTTACAGATTTGAATGGAATAGTTTGGCACACATGTTGGACACTTCGCAATTCTTCAGCCCTAGTTTGCTCTATTTGTTTTCTAATTATTGTTTATGCATATCTTGGCTTATGCGTTCACTCTTTTTGGAAGACCTTACTCTTGTTTTAGCAAACAGCACTTAGGAATGGCTTACTTCAAAGTCCTAACACAGAAATAGAGTTTCTTTGAGTTTTCTAGTTAAAAACAGGCCTTTAACTGTCATTTAAGTAACTCATTTCTACCACTTACGTATGTAGTTTCTGACGTGGCATGTCAAAATAGTAGTCTGCAGATCCTCTGTGTAATAAACAATTGTATGTCTCTTAAAAATATAATTGGATGATGAATTTGGTACTTGCTTTTCTGTGAGGTAATTCTGTTCTTATAATGATGTTTCTCTAGCAAATTGCAGCTGATCTAGAGATTTGTAGATTGCACATGCCAGAAATAAAGGTTATTATTTTGTTTTTTGACTAAATAACATGTGCTGTATTAGCTCATTTATAGCTCATTATTTGCACAATCTTCCATTCCATTACTGAACATTTAATACTTTAGTACAGACTAACCTTAGTACAGACAAGATTATGAATGCTTTGTAGTAACTGATATTTTTAACTTTACAACCAATGGGGAAAAAATGTATACAAAATTTACCTCGTTATTAGGCTAATGTGATTTTAGATTCTGAATTTCTCAAGGAAAACACTAGCTATTGCAGTAATTACCAGAAAATTGTGACAGTTGGGGACAGTGGCAAAAGTATGCAATAGGAGTGAAGGTGACTCCTGACAGAAAGTGGATAACCAGACCTGCTCCTAGCTCCAAAGAGATGCTGAGAGTAGCTGTCAGTGCAGTCAAAGTGGATTTTGTTCAAGACCAGCACAGAATTGAAATTCATGAGCAGTACCAGATTTTCCTGTTTTCAGGATTCAAACAGAAGTCATCAGTGTGATGCCTTTCTTCAAGCTCTGCTCACGGTTGCCCCTCTGCGTGGTCATGAAGAATTAGCCCTAACAACATTAAATGACTCCCTTTTACTTCAGTGAGCAAACCTCTGGAGGTTATATGTTTGTTTTGGAGACAGACCAAGCACTTTGGAGATGATTGTACATGATGGCAAGTGTTTAGCACCTTATTAGTCTGCTAAGCATATGTAGTTTTGGGTTGTTGCATTTGGCCATCATCCTGTTATGTCTGTCTGTTCAAATCTTTGTCTTCAAAATTTCTGTTAAGAGAGAATGTTACCTGCAGTGTTATTGTTCTTGTGTGTACTTGTTCCTAAGTATTGCTCTAGATTCCTAAGTAAAATCTCATTCATGTTGGCCCTTCTAAGGCTCCATGTTGATACTAATGATTTTATCATTAGCCTTTGTAATAATTTGTTAGCTAGAGCTCACATTAAAATGGTCAGTCCCAATTTGAATCCAAGTGTTTCAGCAAAACACAGTATCTTGCTTCATGTTATTAAAATTTGATCTGATCTCATTACCATCTATTCCTGCATGATTGACATACGTTAAAAAGAATTATTTTTTATTAACACTTGTTTGTTTGTTTGTGCTATTTTGTAGCTGTACAGCATGATCATCCTTTATTTCCCCTTTTCTCCTTTATTTTATTAGGTAAAAGCTCCATAGTTGTCTTGCCGTCACCTGGCATTTGAGGTAATTCATCCTCCATCTGAAAACCTTCAAGAAAACCATTGAATAAGTGAAGCTAACAACTACAGTATGGTGAGTAAAAAAGTTGTGTGTCATTGTGAATTGATTTATGTCGTGATCCTGCGGTACTTTACATATGTACTTTTCAATACTGAAAATGACTTCTTAATAAAAATCTTATGGTAAGATAATTTACTATGATGATGAAAAAAAATCTCATTGTGATTTTGTCCCTGTTGTTAATATCTCCCCAAAAGTGTTTGGAAGAAACCAAAGGCATTGGCTGACCTATATATATTACCTATAATAGCTGGGTATCAATGTGGTCCCTACTTGTACAGGACAGATGAATCTCTAACGAAACCAAATAGTGAAACCGCTGGTGGTTTTTTTTTTTTTTTTTTTTTTTTTTTTTGATCATCTTTCTATATTATCTTTATTATCTTTTGCCATGAGCTATTTCTTGTAATGAGGTTGATTAATTTGAGATCCTGAAGTCTAGTTAGAAGCTGATGCAAGTTGAACTTCACATTTCAGTGTTTGACTAGACTTTTTCTTGTTCCTTTAATAATGAGGTTTTCTGTCACTGAGGGGCTCTCGGCTTCCAAACGCTGCCATTTGAGATTTGTTTGCTGCGCTGTACAAATTTATGTGCATTAGAGAAATATTAGATGCTGTACCTTGGGAGATGTAGTAATTTTCAGATTTACTTTTAAATTGCTTTGATTTCTATTGAATTAGTTTTTCTCTTGTATGTTGCTTGGGCTATATGTTGCTTATAAAGAAAAACAATGACAGGATTTATCTTCTTGTAGCAAAGCAGGTAAGTCGGTAACACTGAAAATCAATATTTGTTTTTCTTATTACAGAATTCTAGAGATATGTAGTTGATATAAGTATTATAAAATGGTAGTAATGGAAGCTAATAGACTTTGAACTTTTGTTGCTGTTCATGCAGAAAACAACTGGAATTCAGTAATGTAGAAAGTTCATAGATTTATCTTTGGAGGGGGCCTAGGAGTAGAAGCTTCATAAAAACTCAGGAAACAGCTAACAGATCTTTGGTGTCAGCAGAGTCTTACAGACTATGAATAGATCTGCAGAAAATGTATATTTTTTTTCCTTGATACATTCACAATTCCCTTGCTTATTTGATGTTTTTATTAATAATGATAATTTGTATTATGGTAATGCCTGTAGTGCCTGTAGACTAAAGAGAGGATTAGGGCCTCATTGTGTTAGAAGATGTGAAAGATGCAAAGCCTCATATGTGACCTGTGTTTGCTTAGCACATCTTCAAACTGTCCTTTTATTTATTTATTTTTTTTTAATTTCACCAGTAAGGAATATTTCCCAGGACACAGTCTGTCACTGTGTTGTAACAGCAGCGAACTGTGACACCCAGTTCCAGTGTGCTCTCGTGTGGAGAGAAGAATGCTGCAGAATGGTTCATGGGATGCGTTGTCTAGGTGCTCTCCTCTCAAGATGAATCCACCTGGAGATTCCTGTCCCCACTCTTCAGTCTTCATGAGTCAGGTATTGTATAATTTCTCCGCCCTTTGCAGTGTCTGTAAGCTGAGTCAGACCCTTTGCTGTTTGTTCCCTAGTGTAAAACTGCGAATCAGGAGAGGCTGTTGACTCTCTTTACATAATCTTTCTTTTCCCTGCCGAGCTCTTTGTTACGTTGTACTTTTTCTTACTTTGTATGTTCTAATCTTCAGAAAAATAGTCTGCTATATTTCTAGAAATGCATGTTGGAGCAGTATAAATGAGGACAACGATGACAATTCCAAGACTACTATGTTTGTCAAGTATCCAAACAAACCTAGAGTTTGGTACTGGTATAACTGGGGCTATTGCTAGTGAAAGGCATCCTTGTATGTGTGATTGGGTACAGGTTGATGTTTATAAGCTGGTTTTATTTGCACCTAAAAGCCATTGTGGCCTTTGGTTTGCAGTTGGGTTACTTGTGTGGGTTTTCTTTGTTATTGTCAGAGTATTGTGGGAGACAAGACCAAGCATAGAGTTTCAGGTCACATCTGTAGTAATAATATGAGACATCTTGGAAGCATTACTGAGCAAAATGGATTCCCTGGTGAGAAGTCCTATATTGCTCTGGCTGTAAGCTGTACTGTACGTGAGGAATGTGTAGAACAGTCATCATTTAAAAACACAGCATTTTCACCCACAACATATACTAGGGCAGTCTGTGTTCTTTCTTGTCTTCAAAGTCCCATTAATTTTCTGCCAAAGAAAGAGAGTGCTAAGGTTTTAATAGTGAGTGCTATAGAGACCAAAAAAAGAGGAGCTGTGGTATATGGAGATGATCTGGGGTTTGTCAGGCATATGAGTAAGAAGTCAGAAACAATTTTCAGAGTTGTTTTGTTTGGTTTTATTACCTAAGATTACAGACAGGTGAATGAGAAACATGGGGCTTCTCACAGATGGAACTGAGGTACGAAAATGTGAGGGAGTGGGGAGGAACACAATGCAATGAAATCTATCTTTTGCAGTGGTCATTTGCTTAGTTATCAGCACAGGCAGTTTGACATAGAAGTCAACCAAGCTAAGTGTTACCAGAAGCCACCTGCTGACTAGTAGTTTATTCTCATACATCAGTGGGTGAAGAAATGAGGCCATTAACTACTATTAAACGAAGAGTCTGAGACTGGAAATGTAGTGATGCAAGATGAGTAGTGATAGACCAGCAGGAGTGAAGAGTGACATCAAGTGCTCCTTGTACTTCAGAATTAGAATTCATTGTATCAGCTGGCTTCAGCATGTAATAATGCACAATAATCAACTCATCTGTGAATTCCATTCTGTAAGTGGATAACTCTCAAAGTGTTTGTCTGAATGTCAGTATAGCTAATCTTGTTTTAGTGTGTATTTTTTCCCTGCAATTTTTGACCTTTACCAAAACAGAACTGCAAATTCTATGTCTGTTCTGATTAGAGCATGAGTTACTGATCTCCATCCTGGTCAAGTAAATTTGGATTTGCTGCCCTGATTTGGCTTGCAGCTCTTTTTTGATCATACTGTCTGCAGTTAGTGTTTTGTTTGTTTTACTAAACATCATAACGTAGATGTCTGTTGATTAAAGGAGTATAAAATGATTTGTCTCAGGACTTGTTGTAGATCCTTAACTTCTGTTTTTTGACATTTTATTGAAGTTTTGCTAGATGAGTTATTTAGATCTTTGAAGAAAATACATATTTAAAAGCTACTTTAATTAACAGTGAAGAAGAGAGTTTCAGAGTAATTGGAATAAATTCTCTTACCTACACAATGCAGTTCTTTAAAGCTACAGATGATATATTTATGTTCTGAATCCAGAATAGTTAAAGAATACAACTGGCCCTTAATAGTATTGCTTTGATCTTACATTATCTTTTGTTGAGCTATATTTTATTCATGTAGTAATTATTTTCTATAAAACCCATCCTTTGGAGGTGGCTATCTGATCTGGAATTAATCCAAAATATGCATTTGCTGTGGAACATAGTAATTTTGATAGGGTTTTATCTGAGAAGATCTAATGAGCTATTTTCTTCATGTGAGAGGGCTGGATTTAGCTAACTTTGAGAACTTCAAATTGATGCTATTTAAGTCGTCAGTAAGGAAAGTGATTTGTGCCAAATTTTTAACACTTAAAAAAATAGATTCAAAACCAAAGCCAAAACCAACCAATCAAACCAATCAAAAACCAGACCAATGGAACAGAAAAGCAAGTGCTATCTTCTAGAAACTTTTTTTTCCCCAACCATGTAAGAATTTTGATACATATCTCCCATTGATGCTAGTCATCGAGTGAAAGGTTTTTATAATACTAAAGTAAGGAGTGAGGTATATTTGGAAACAGTCAAACTAAAGGGCTAAGCAAACTGAGTAAAAATTTCGTATACCATGTCCTTGGCAGTTTAAATATGTCTTCGTTAAGTCATCTCTTGATGCAGTGTCTGCATGACCTTCAAACCCAGGACTAAATCTGAAAGCAGTGCTGCCAGGAAATCCATCTCATAGAAGAAAGTCATGCCAGGAAAATCTTGAGCAGAGTAGGTCTGACCACCTGATGCTTTTTCCTGCTACAGAGTCTATAGATGCTGCACTTCAAAAGAAAGTGTCTGTAAAAGTGGCTGTGCGAGGTG
>JAUBOD010000696.1:3462485-3475197 GCA_032353885.1 Nothura maculosa | reverse complement strand
TATTTTTACTTTCTTATTTCTGTTACCAATTAGTTTGCAGCCCTGCTGTTTCAGTTATAGACCAGATGAAAACATAAAGTCAAGACTGTCAGAGCAAAAATCAACTTTTATTGTATTTGTTAACCTTTTATTGTAGTCAGGTAGATCATTACTAACTTGTTGAAATATTTTACAGTTGGGACTTATGTGGATTTTAGATGTTGGTGATAGACCTTTTAGATGTTGGTGATTGCCTAATAAACACAAATGGAATCATCTGCATCTTCCTTCTAGGTAGAACAGCGAAACATTATTCTTACTTTTTTACAGGTAGTTATTCTTATGTAGCAAGACTGTTCTCTATCTATAGAGTCCACACCTAGGGTTTGTGTGTCCTAGGTCACAATAATATGAAAGGCTCTTTTTAAGTTTAGGGCTCAGTCTCAGGTATTTTAGAGTGAGGAATTCTGATTTAACATATGTATTTTTGTTCTATAGGGTTCCCTTGAAAGTGGAACAAGCAAACAATGCTCGTGATGCCTTGGCTAAAACAGTGTACAGTCACCTCTTTGACCATGTAGTGAACAGGGTAAACCAGTGTTTTCCATTTGAGACATCGTCTTTCTTCATTGGAGTTTTAGATATAGCTGGGTTTGGTAAGTATGCTTCAAAAAAGGTATTTTGCTTTGTTTTGTTTTTCCTTCCTCTAGTTGGCTATTATTGTCAGCAGAAATTCAGTGATAAATTTTAAAACAGTGTGTGTCAGAGTTTTATTTTTAGTAGTGGTGCATGTACTGAAGAAAATATATTTACATTCTGAAGCTTTTCTCACTTATTACTGTTCAATATAAACTCTTTAAACACTGGTTTATCACAGATATTTTAACTTCTATTTTATAGAATACTTTGAACACAACAGCTTTGAACAATTCTGTATTAACTACTGTAATGAAAAGCTGCAACAGTTTTTTAATGAAAGGATTCTGAAAGAGGTATGTTATATTTTGTTGTGTCTGAGATATTTTTTATGTTTCTACTAAAATAGTAACATCTTCTGTAAGATTGCTCTTTTAGTTGACAAATTGTGCCTTCTTGCTCTTGTGACACCAGGTAGTGCTAGAAAGCTGGGTTGTGCTTTAGTCTTATAAAGAGTAGAATTACGAGTCTTATAAAGAGTACAAAGTACAAGAAGTCGTACAAGCTTGGATATGTTTCATAAACATCTGGCTTCTAAAACCTACTAAGAACATCTACATGTGTATTTTTATAGAGCATATAACGAAGGAGATGAAGATAGAATAAATTGTGCCAGAGGATTTAAAAAGCACGTATTTGTTCATGCTATATATAGCTGTAATGCCTTTATATATGTAATAAATAAATAAAAACTATATAGACAGAATGGTGTTTTCTGTTTTATAATCAATATCTTTTTTGTTCAGGAACAAGAACTTTACCAAAAAGAAGGCCTGGGGGTTAATGAAGTGCACTATGTAGATAATCAAGACTGTATAGGTATGTACTTCTTGGAATGTGAAATTGTTGTTAATATTGGGTGGTGCAAAGCTTAAGCGGAGTTATTTATAAAGGTATGTATGTTGTCAACATGCTTGCTTGAAGCTGTTTTTACTTGCACTTGTAGGACTGAGATTTTTTATATCGCAAAGCAAAATTCTTAATATTACAGCTTTATGTGTGTGTAAATTAACAACCTGGGTGTAAATTAATAACCTGGCAGTTTCAACTGGAAATGGAGCCGTATTGTCCTGCAACACATAGTAACTGCAGTTGGAACTTGAGATTGTTTTTTTCCTAAGGAAACTAATCAAAACACCCAAAACAGGATTAATTAAAATTTTCTGTGTTTCCTTTGGTATGAAATGATTAAGATCTATCATATGAGCTTACAGATGCTGCTGCAGTGCAAATATTAATCAATTTTTCCTTTTTCCATAAAAGTTAAGCAGTAAAAAACTCTCTTAAAGAACAACTTCTAAGGTAATGTGGCAGAGTCATTACAAGCTCTAAAATTCATATGTTTCTGATAATTTCCAGAGCATAAATTGCGGTGTCAGCCTTAAAGTGCTTTTGTATTTTTATGTGAAAAATCAAAGCAATACGCATGTAAAAAAAATTATGAAGGTGCTATGGTATGCTCAGGTGTGATCTGTCTTAAAATGCCTTTTTTTAATTTCCTTGGGTCCTACTATGAAAGAATATGTGAGCTTCTTTGGGTCCTACTATGAAAGAATATGTGAGCTTCTTTGTACTTCTAGTTTCAATGTGGGGTGAAACATTGATCAGAAGCTTACTGTTTTTCAATCAGTATGAGTAATTATTCCATAAAGACCTATGCTGTACCACAGAACTGTTTAGACACCTCTGGGGAGTTAGGTGAGGAGAAAAGGACCTAAGAGGTTCAGTTTTTGTGTTCCTTGTTTTAAAGTTAAGGGTCTGATAATGGAATATTGATTAAGTTAACGATTCCAAGAGATAAAATTTAATTTACAGTGACTGTTTACTGTGAGAGCAGCTTCACCTGGCTACAGCTACACAGAAGAAACCCTGTAGCATTTTAAACTTGTGATTTTTACTGCCTGATATGTGATTGTTAATTGAATTTTTGTAAATCTTTTTTAATAGATTTGATTGAAGCAAAGTTAATAGGTGTGCTAGATATTTTGGATGAAGAAAATCGACTTCCCCAACCAAGTGACCAGCATTTTACTTCAGTTGTGCACCAAAAGCACAAGGACCATTTCAGACTCTGTGTGAGTTTATCTTTTATGTTTAATAAAAATTAGTCCACAGAGCATTTGATAGTAAAATTTTCAATTTAATGAAAACCTTTTCTAGCATACTCCAGGATACATCATTTTCCACAACTCCTGTTATTTGTCAAGGAAAAGCTTAGATATAAGGTTTGTTGAAAAGTTCACTAAAGGCTTGCTAAGTCTTAATATATTCTGATATCCTGCTTAAACTGATCTTTTCTGTTTTCATCTGTACTTCATATACTTTAGGCAGGAGGAAATTCACCAAGCCAGTATTAGCAGTCTTGACAAGTTTTATTTTGAATTGTGGCTCATTCAGATTTGAGGTAGCTAAGCAGATGAATGGGAATGAAAACAGCAGGAAGTGTCATTTTAACACATGGCACTCCCAGCAAAGCCTTGGTGTTATCCTTATAATAAATTCTCCTTGCTGTGCAAGGTAATACTTTTTTGTAATTTTTAATTACAGATTCCAAGAAAGTCTAAATTGGCTGTTCACAGAAACATCAGAGATGATGAAGGCTTTATTATCCGGCATTTTGCAGGAGCAGTCTGCTATGAGACGGTAATCTGCAAACTCACTTGCTATGCTTTCTGGTAGTCCTAGGTTTGTGAATATAGAGACTGCAAATAAATTACTTTACTTTTCATCATAAGAGAAATTCAGAAAATGATTTGTGTTCTAGCTTTGAATCTAAATGTCATGATTCATCACAGAATTGGCAGGGGTTTTTTTAAGCTTAGATTTCAGAATGTTCTGTTGAGATATATATAACATGCTTTTTACATTTCATGTTGTCAGTATTAATATACTGATTTCTTGAACTGCTGCAAAATCTTATATCAACAGAAGTTTGTGTCTTCGGGAGAGGAGTGCACTATTATATATGAATATTGTTAGACTGAACAGTAACTTTCAGAAGCATGCTTCTGCATGACTCTCTATGTTAAAAAATCACATAAATCACTTTGTTTGCTTTTCCTGTGTTCCAATAGAATTATTCATGCAAGGGAATAAAATGTCTGAATTTTTCATTCTTAAAACACGTTTTGGATTCTTAAACTTTTATATGACTATTCATCATAAAAAATCACTGAAGTGCCCTCAATAAATAACTGAAACAATTTTTTGAAATTTATGCATTAAATATATGAATACTTGGAAATAAATGTTCATAGTTGACCAAATCAGTATTAAAATTGCACCAAAAGCTAATCAGATTTTTTGGGGGATGAAATTTGTTACTGATTTCTCGATCTCTGAAGTTCAATTTAATGCTTTGCTACTGAATTTTATAAAGTTAGCTAATTTAGATAAATGAAAGAGATTAGATTTGTAAGAAGGGGCTGAAACCTTTTATTTTAGTAGCTATCCTTAAATAGTTGTAATGTAACAGTAATACTAAAATAATCATTCTTTTTCATTTCATTTGCCAAAACTTTGGATTCATCAGTTAAAGTGTTAGTTCTTGTTTCACAGGGAATTTTAAATGGCTTTACAAGTGATAAAGAATTAAGCTTCCCAGTAGTCCCAAGTAATGAGGTGTTGCGAGCTGGAATTGGAGATAGGCAGTATAATCACGGGCAAAAGCACAACTGATTTCTTAAAGATATTTGGCCTTGCCATGGGTCTCATGGTTCCATCAGCATTGTTAAAATTTAAGAATGCATGTTCTGTGTTGTCATTAGTATTTTAAATGTTGAAAAGTCATTTGAATAATGTACAAATATTTTTTCCTCCATTCTCGCTGACTTTGAATTAAGCATATAACTTTGCTTTTCTTATAATTTTCTTTAAAAGACCTATCGGCTCAGGGTTGTGAAACAATTTATTTCTTGGGTTGCCTTTTCAGACGCAGTTTGTGGAGAAGAATAATGATGCTTTGCACATGTCCCTTGAATCTCTTATATGTGAGTCCAAGGACAAGTTTGTTCGACAGCTCTTTGAATCTAACACCACCAACAACAAGGATCCTAAACAGAAAGCAGGGAAACTTAATTTCATCAGTGTGGGAAACAAATTCAAGGTAACACAGTACAGCAAAGAATCTGTTTTCTTCTGAAATGTGCTACTCCTAAGTTATCTGAACCCAAGGATGGGAGAACTAGTGTCAGCTGAGATTCGTATAAAGAAAACTCGTCTAAATAGACATTTTTCCTATCAAAGTGTAAGAAGTCAGTGTATTCAAGTTAAATGATACCCATTTTCTTCAAAAAGACTTTTGAAAATAGTCCTTGTAGAGATTATTCAGTAATTCAGAAGTCATGGTTTTGCAAGGACACAAGGAAATCTTGATTTTGAAGGCCTAAAATTTTGATTCTATGGCCTCTGAGAGGTTCTGTGCTTGACAAAAAGTGTTCTTCCATCCTGTATTAATTTGTACTGTAGGAGATGCATCAATTGAGCTACAGTTTGCCATTCTCAGAATTCAACAGCTAACCTCTGTACTTCATCTTTTAAAATATTGTTAAGATAGTAATTGCTTTCTCAGAAGTATATTCATTGTGCTGAACAATTCCTTTCTCAATACCTGAATCTCATGCTTCTCCTCATTTTCTCCTTTCTTCTGCTTGTTATAAAGCTGACCTTCAAACCTTGTCTTCTCCAATTGTTTTCTGCATCCCTTTCTCATTCAGCAGTTTTATTTTAGCTGGACTATTCCAGCTCAGGATGGCTAGAAAAGAGAACTATAGGGGAATTGTGAGAGGAAAAGCTGGCACAACCATGTGCTGCAGGTAAAGTTTTCAATCTCATGGACTTACTATTGATAGAGTTGCTGAAATTTCAGCAAGAGTTCTTCTCAGCACATCTGGGCCAGATCCAATAAAGGATTTAGATGCCTTCAAATCAGGTGCTGCAACATTTTGGTTTGCTGCCTTAGCTAAGGCCCCTACAACCCCCAAATCACCTAGACAACTGTTGTGGTCCCCTGTTGGGGACAGCAGGATAATCCAAAAAGACACAGGCAGTGTGATTAGTAACAACAGACTGTTTCTCCATTGCTGCTGCTTCGCAAGGTTACATGCCTGAATCAGGACTGTGAGATTCTTATTTCAGAATTATATCTGCTGATTTAGTGTTTACAGTGTCTACAAAAACGCAGAGTCTGGAAGGAAAAGAAAAGATGCTACCAACACTTATTTTACACTTAGCAGCGGTAAGCTGCTGCAGTATTAAGTGTTTTATCTCCAATATATTTTCCTTAGCAAAAAACTATTGACTATTCTGTCAGAGATGATCTTCCTTATTCCCTCTGGAGCTGAGCTATTACATGTTAAAAATAAAACTTTGATGGGGCCAGGAAGATTGTACGAGTTGTAGTGCAGTGGCTTTGGTTTTTACTAGGAATTGGACCACCTTTTCCCTGAGTTTTGCTCTCAGGATTATTTCTTCCTCCTCTTCCTTACAACTCAGTGGTTGTAGAATTATCCTGTAGCTGTTACTTCAGTACAAAATGCCTGAGCAGAAGGCAGCCTGAAAGCAGAAATTCATAAAGATACCCTCCTTCCTGAGCAAGACCTGCAGCTGTGCCGGGTCTGTTGTAAGAGAAGCTGGGAGCTTCTATTACTGCACTTTGAAAGTGCAAGCGACTGCAGGAGCTGTGAGATGATTTCTGCTTGGTTCCCTTTGGGTTCTCAATTCCTTTTGGCTTGAGCTCTGCACATCAGTTGCTATGGACAGATGAATGGAGACCGTTTCCTAAGGAGAGGGTAAAGCAAAAAGGAAAATGTTTAAGTTAAGCAGCAACTGAGGGGGAGAGTTTCTGAATTGTGTCTTGGACTCCAGTGTTGACCTCTGCACCTAAAACATGACTAAAGTCCTTTTTGGATCTGGCCCACCAATCTATAATTCAGTGAATGTTTTCAACTTCCATGGCATTTTGAATGTATGTGTTACTTCCAGTAATTCATTTAGTGTTACCTTCCCAGACAAAGCTCATGCTACTGATGAACACTAATAGCCTTGAAGATTTCACTTCATATGGCATAAGAATGTGTTTTCTTATCTGCACGGAAGTTTCAGCTCTTCAAGATTTTTTTTAATGTTTCAGTATATGTCACTCTAGAACTCTTCTAACTGCATCACTTATTAGTTGGTATTGCAGATACTTTGCAAAATTCTTAACAACATCCTTTCCTTATAACTAATTAAAATTAATTCATGTAAGCCAGCTGAGGAAATGATGAACTAATTAATCACATCTATTCAAGAATTTAGGCTGTAATTTTACCCTAATATGATAATGATGGATTAAAATGCAATAATTCACAGCAGCAGTAGTTTTAGTAATCTGCCTTATTCATATCATCATTTTGTTATTGAAACTAATTAGTGACTCTGGCTTATTTCTTGCCAAATTGTGAACATCCAGAGGATATAAGGAGGTGTATTTTGCTCTAGCCAAAACTATCTTTTCATGGTAGAAATTAGGCTGTTTCTTCAAAAATAAAGCATCAGAAATTTAAGAAAGCATGAAAATTACATGCAAAGGAGATATAAAAGTATTTACCAGTGAGAACTGAGGAGGTTATCAGTGTTTATCATGCATCTTATGGCACTCCCTCCCCTTCCTAACTGTACCCGTGAAAAGTGAAAAACACATTTTTATCCACTGGAAGGAAGACTGGCAGCTCTAGGTGCAGTGTATCTGCTGGTACAAATCTGACTCTGAGATTCAAGGTAATTGAAAAATCTGGTCGCACACAGAAAAAAAGGCAAAAGTCATATACTTTTGATTTGATTTTAAAACAGAAAATGAGATTATATTAAGATGTTTAGAATTCTATCTTACATTGATCTACATAGTTGCTTTTACGAGTAAGCTAGAAAAACTGTCATCATAGTAATTTATATAGTACAACAGGCATATTTATAAAGTATAACTCTTATTTTTGATGGTTCTGAAATATTTAAGCCCCCCTAAGTATGTTCAAGAGCAATTAACTCTCTTTCCCTCATAGCCTTAAGTCTGTAATGATACTGTACTGTTCTTTCAAACAATGATCTTCTGTCTGCTATCATCACAAATTGCTTAAATCCAGCCTGAGTAAATGTAGTTTAAAATTAGGGCTTCATTGAATTTTCAGCAAAGGAATTTGGAATAAAAATAAATAAGTAAATGGGTAATGACCTGTAAAGGAAATTGAGCATATCTGTTAAATGTGAAATTATTTAGCATAAAGGTATATATTTGATATAGCTTAAATTTGGAGTTCACTGCTGGTCAGTCTCATTTCCTGTATAACTCTTCTGGATTTTTAAAAAATATGTATTATTTCCTTTATTTTTCCCCAATGGATTTCCATTTTTTTTTTGTTAGCCAAATTTCAGTCATATACATGGTATTAGTAAATTCAACACAAGCTATTTCCTCAGAATCATTCATGCACTCTTGCATGATTTTGTCTGTTAAAGATTTGTGAGCATTTGATTTATCAGTTCTGTCTTATTTACTAACAATCAACATGCATGTGGTAATGCTGTCTCGCTGTACGGTTTGCCTGGTTTCTTACATATCGTGCAAAATACTCCATGGCAGTCTTTTGAAATACCTGTTTTCTTTTGCAGACTCAGTTAAATTTGCTTCTTGAGAAGCTTCACAGTACTGTAAGTATAAATACAGATGCAGATTCATTATTTTCTCTTCCTAGTGCTTCTCACATAAGTGGTAATCAGTCAACTCTAAAACGTGACTTCAATTAAATGTCTAGTAATAAAAAATAACTTTAGATTTTGCACTTATGTGGTGCTTCTGAATTGTCTAGCTGTGCAGCTTATGGGTATTGATTTTTTTTTTTTTCAAGGAGATGGAAATTTTGTTGTTGAACAAAAATTACCCAATTTAAGTCTCATATTCCACTTAGATCTTACAAGGCTACAATGTCTTTTTCTGTTAGTTTCAGTTTTTTCCTTTCACTGCTTATTGTTGATGACTTAATCCACAGAAGATGTAGAGTTATGTTTAAAAATAAGATAGCCAGTATATTCGTAACTTTGGATTTTATATTCCATAATGTAGTTTAAGATGTTTCAAGTCCTTTTTCTAATGTCTCTGACCTCAGGAGGTCATTAAGGTGTCCCCATATCATGTGAATTCTGGAGAACTGAAATGTTTAGCTGATACAGCTATGAAGATGATGAGTGTAGTAGGAACTGGAGTGGTACATCATAAGTAGATTTTTTTTTTGTAGTGGTAAGAAATGAAACTCAAAAGTTGAAGTGTCAATTAATAGCTTCAGCATTGAAGTTTTGAAGCTTCAGCATAAGTTTTTAGAAATGTATTATTTTACTTCTTTTCTGCACTAATTCTTAAGCAACTGTTGCATGATTTTAAACCTCCTGAAATAGATTCTGCTTACCTGCCCTTTTGACCTTAGGGATCAAGCTTTATTCGCTGCATCAAACCCAATTTAAAGATGACAAGTCACCATTTCGAAGGAGGACAGATCCTCTCTCAGCTGCAGTGTTCAGGTAATGTGTGCATCTGATAATCTCCTCCTTCCTCCCACCCCTGTTTAGTTTTGAGTGTTGTAGTTTGACCTAAATCTGAAATACGTGAAATGAAAACAGGAGATGTACTGACTTGAACTGTTGTTTTCTAGAAGGTGAGTTATTTAGGTCTTTCAAACACTAGCTTTGATTCTCAGTAGCTGAGGCTCCCATTTTAGTCAAAGGAGATGTAGTTAATGCAGCCTAGGAAGTGATTCCTATGAGCAGCCGTAAGCCTTTACCAGCAGAGTTACTTTCATCTCTATCAGCTGCTTCTCTCTTGATTTTTGAGAGTGTAGATACTGCATACACAGTATTGGGCCACATATCGGGATTTAAATTTAGATTTTCTTATCTGGAGCTGAATCACATGCCTCAGTGCTTGGGCCACAACGTTACTAGGTCAGCAACAGAGTTCCTTTGAGTTCCTCTAGCAACCAAAGTGTTAGAAATTCGTATGTGCGCTGAGAGACAGTCATTATTAGCTCAGGTATTTAAAATAATGAAGCAGGTCAATTTTCTTCCATTTGCTTCAAAAACTGGAGTCAAGTAAATTTTACTTGTTCAAAATTACTTTATACCATTGTTAAATTGATTTGGAACTAAACTTTCAACAGTGGGACTGCAGTGTAGTGTTTGCCTGTATTTTATATAGTGTAGTGTTACTGTGATGCTCTCTTCCTTATTTTGAAATGCTAGGTGCTTTCAGATTTTCTAGCTTTATTTTCCTCCCTTCCTATATTTTTGCCTCTTAATATTTTCATCCTCTTGAAAATTTTTCTTTATTTTTTTCACTTTTGGAAGTCAACAGACATTTCCAGGTTTTGCAGCTGCTGCTTTGGCAAGCCACCATGTTTCTGTCATGTTACATTGTAGTCACAAAGGCTTAGCAACTTTTCAGCAATTAGGATTTCATTAGCATTATTATCAGTAAGTTTCTTAGGTTAATTGCATGTGACATGTCAAAGACAGAAAAGTAAAGAAATTGTTTTATTTTCCATGATAACAATTGTAATGTTTTATAATAGTCTTAGTTTAGTTTTCTTGGTGTCCTACTTCAGCTCCTATTTAAATGGAGATCAAAGTAGTTTAAAAAAAAAAAGACACCACAAAAGCTGTGTTTTAAAAACATAGTAACAAACAACATAGTAAAAGAAAAAGTGTAACACAAAAGCTTCAAAAAAAAAGGGGACATCAACATCAAAAAATCTTCTGTAAATGGTAAAATGTAGAAATAATGGTCGGGGAATTAAAATAACATCTTATCAACTGACACCTAATACAGCAAGTACACATACTGCCAGTGCACTTGTGTTAGACACTTTTTGATAAAGATGACATCATGAAGAAATGCCAGAGGCTTGATTGATTTTTTGATGAATTGGGTTTGGAACAATATTTGTGAGAGTTTGTCCTGCACTCCTGGTTTTCATAAAAATCCCTGCTTTATTTGCATTTTGCAAGGACCAACTTTTGTGTATGTGTTCTTATGCGTGTAGGAATGGTGTCTGTTTTGGACTTGATGCAAGGTGGTTTCCCTTCACGAGCTTCATTTCATGAACTCTATAATATGTACAAGAAATACTTGCCTGAAAAATTGGCTCGATTGGATCCCAGGCTGTTCTGCAAGGTAAGCTAGAAATTAATTCTTCTGCCATACCATTAAGGGCAAAAAATATATTGTGTATGTTTTGGAGGGGAAGGGATTTTTGGAAGAGAAAGATAACAAAATATTTTTGTTTTGTTTTGTTTTCCTCCCTTTGTTTCAGGCACTATTTAAAGCCTTAGGATTGAATGAAATAGATTACAAATTTGGGTTAACCAAGGTGTTTTTTAGACCTGGCAAGGTAATGTGGCTCTTCTTCTTTTATTTAGAGTTTATAAATGTGTATCAAAGGATAATTAACATTGGAAGGGACCTCTGAAGGTTACTTGGTCAACTCTTTTCTTAAAGTAGGACCAACTTAAATAATGTTGTTCAGAGCCTTTTGTAAATACTGATAAATTCCTATGGAAAAAAAAAGGAATTCCTCATAATTTTGTTGCTAGTAGTGCTGTATTTTTAAAACCATATTTGTTGCTTTGTATTTCACAAGTTTCCCCATGTAGAAGTCACTTAGAAATATATTTTGGACTACTCAAAAGAGCAAGTCAGAAGAGGAAATTTCCACTAGAATGCATTTATAGCTGAAATCTCTTCCTGTGATCATGAGTACTGCTGTTGCTAGGACAGAGAAAGAAGTAGGGAGCAACTGTGACTGGAAAGAAAACTTAAGTTATAGCTGCAAAACAGTGTTCTTACTGTCATAATTATCCATAAGTAGAAATGCAGGATTTTCAGAGAAGTTTGCCTTTACTTGGACTTGTAAATGAAGATATAAAAAATCAAGCAAGTTTAAGTTTTCAAGGCTTTCATTTTTCACTAAACGCAGAATTTCAGTTCTCTTACAAGTATGGAACTCCAGAGTGATTATTTGGAAAGTTGAAAAACAAATCATTTGTTAAAATATTGACAGTAAATTTTTATTTTTTATGTTTAAAAAGTATTTGAATTATTCAAAACCTTAAGCATTTCACGTCAATTAAAAAAATAGAATGGCCAATTCTGTTGTCATCAGAATTATAACTGAAAATATTCATAGCAGCTTGTCTGAATTAACCTAGTGGACAGAATGGCAACATACAGTTCATTGTTTTGTTTGCATTAAAAATACCTTCCTCACTTTGCTCTTAAATAATGTCTAGTACTTTATATTCTCATTTGTAAATCTGATTTTGTATTTAGTTTGCAGAGTTTGATCAAATAATGAAGTCAGATCCGGATCATTTAGCAGAGCTAGTTAAACGAGTCAATCACTGGCTTATCTGCAGTCGCTGGAAAAAAGTTCAGTGGTGTTCTCTCTCTGTGATAAAATGTATGTATTTTATATTTTAATGGTTGCTAGAGAAATATAGCAGAGCAGTTAGCAATAGCAGTTGGCACTCACTGTGTTAGGTAAATATAGGAAGGCTTGAAGCAGAGGCTTATGAAAGTGGTGATGGTTGGGCTGTATCTCCCAGCTGCCTGTGTCCAGGCTGCTTAAATGATTTGCGAAGCCTGGCAAACACTTGCACGGGAATAACCACCAGTTAAAGTTCTTGGGGAGACTCCTTGGCATTGGCAGGAAGGAACAGCAGTTTCAACTCTGAGCTGACAGCACAGAGCCGTTTAGTTGAGCGTTGAGGAACTGGCTTCCTAGAAATTGTTAACGTCCAGGCAGTAGCAGCACATTTGGAAGCACTGCCATGAATCTTGGGGCGAATGTGTCTGTTCCAGGAGTTACTGTTGATTAACAAGTAAGTGCAGGTCACTGCTGATGTGCTCTGCCTAAGTGCTTGGTCAGCTCTGCTCCCTGTGCAGTGGCAGCAGGGCAGTGAGGAATAACTTGGTTCTGCTGAAGTGGGTCCCTAGAGATGCCTGTGTGCCCCC
>JAUBOD010000696.1:3398294-3436200 GCA_032353885.1 Nothura maculosa | reverse complement strand
GTGTGTGTGTGTGTGTGTGTGTGTGTGTGTGTGTGTGTGTGTGTGTGTGTGTGTGTGTGTGTGTGTGTGTGTAGGGGCGGGGAGAGAGTGTATGTGTGGGAGTGTATATAAACATATGCATATATATATACCCGTGTACACACACAAGCACAGTGTTAACAGGAAATTAACAAGGATGCTCAGAGAAGCCATTTGAGCAACCTACACGTTCACTCACATACTCGCTAAAACCTCAACCAGTTTGGGATTTGAACGTTTTGTGATGGGAGTGTTGGGAGGTGAGAATGAAAAAGTTCCCGAGCGCTTCTAATGAGGCCTGTTTGGTCACTAACAATGGCCCTTGCTAAGGACAGCTCTTGTTTCAGTGCTTGCTGTTACTGTGAGTGTAGCTGTTAATGAAATGGTGTAGAACTGCCTTAGAGTTTCAGCTACACCGTTACCAGACTGTTTGTGACATACAATATTGCAAAGAGTCACTTTTCAGCAAGGTCTGTTTCTAGCATTAGGCTCTTAAATAAAAATACAAATAAGATATATAAGCTCTGTATGCTTAATGCATGCATCTTGACATTGATGATTGGTAACTGGAAAATTTTAAACATGGCCAATTAAGTGTAGTTTTCCTTTAATGAAACAATGTGTTCCATAGGTACTGAGTTTTCTCTCTAAAATTGTGAATCTGTAGTAATCCTTGAATTTTCTCATGCATAATGTAACCTGAAGGTCCCATCTTGAATAATGCAGGCATCCTTTTTATGAACACCTGCAAGAGAAACTCTCATAAGACATTTAAAAAACATCTCTGCATTTTAAAATGTATTACTCATCTGCTGTTAATAGGCACGATCTTGCTAAAATCTGTTTGACTAATTTTCAGTTCATTCTAAGGAAAACTGAGTTCTTCCTACTCTTGAGGCTATTTTACATACCTATTTTTACACAAGTCATGGAGTTTACAGCACAATTATTTTTCCTGTCTGGTACAAGTGCTGCATTTCTATCCAAAATAACGGGATCTTGTGAAGGGGTCTGTCAATGCACTTTTGGCAGCTAATACAGCCCAGATTGTGACAACAGAGTCTTCTACCACAGCTGTTGCGCTAAATAATTTTTCTGCTAAGGTATTTAGTGCTTTAGAAAGTAATAATTTCAACTAGTTCTGCTGGTATAAAAATGAAGGTATATTGGGAGAGCAGCCAGTTCAGTCTCAAGCCTTCCCAACCAGCTTGTCCTTGCTCACTTGTAAATCTCTTCATCGTGTCCCAGCCCCCATCCTGTCACCCTAGCCTGAACTCCCACCTGGAGCACTTAAAGAGACCAAATTCCAGCAGGAATTCCCCAGGGCAAGACCAGTGCAAATAAATTGCTCTCTGTGCTGTGAATTACCTGCGTCCTTACTTGCCTAAGCAGGGCTGTACTGGTTGGAGCCAGTTTGGTAGCCCCATATCCTGTCTCCCGGGATCTGTACCAAGAGGTGGGCAGTCATGTAGGGATATGGGGTAACAGCTCTAGGAAACCCTTCTTGTTCTAGCCTGGCTGTGACTAAGAACAAGGCAGAGGGCAAGAGAAAAGCTTTTTGTCCAGCTTCTAAGGAGCTCAAACACAGTGCAGCTAAGGCAGGCTGGCAATTCAAGAGAAATTCTTGACTCAGGCTTTCTCCCTCTCTCCCTCCCACCTTCCCAACAGAAGGAAAAGTCTAAGAATCCCGTACTTGAGACAATATGTTTAAGGTCTCAGCATTATACAATATTCTCCTCAAACTGGAATTCCTACTTGTTCACATACTATGCAGCTTAAGCAGAGCTGCTTCTTTTTAAATGATCCATTATTTCTAATAAAACTTACCCTTTGATTTTCAAGTTTCAATTTTATTATTTTGGATATGAACATGATTAATACTAGTTATATTAATATGATTATGGCAGAACACAACTCTGCATAAATGCCCTTCATAACAGGTAATCGCTGTCAGAGCAACCACCTGAACAAAAGTGACCTTCGACAGAAGAAAGAAAACAAATTCAACCTCACATTTTTTTTTTCAGTTGTAAATGGAATTTGGAGGTAGCACAACAAGAGGCTTCCTGGTAGTAGCTGTAAATAGGAAACTCAACAGAACTTGAATGCTCTTGAAAATAGCGACAAACCTTATTTATGTCTGGCTGATGCTCAAATTGCAGAATTTCAGAATTTCAGCGTGTTACTCTTGTCTCTGTAAACTGGTCTGATGACCTGCAACAGTTAAAAATGCACAAAATTAATTATTTCACGAAGTCAGCAACACTGCACTGCTCGGTTGGCCACCAAAGCCATGCAGAAGAGCTGTGACAAAGGCAGGTCTACAATTCTGTTAGGAAACCTACACAGCAGTAACTGTAAAAAGTAAACAAAGGAGTTAGTATTTTTAGTTCTAAAATTGCCATGCAAGAGGTTAAGTCAAATTTGTTTTAGTTGTGAAGTTAATAAATGGAAATGGACCCGTTATTTGAGGTGGGGCTGTTTGCTGAGAGGCAAGGCAAGGATGTACATGCATTTTACCTTCACACTGAATTGTGTTTTCAAATGTGTATAATGCTCCTTGATCAGTGATCTCTGAAGAACTGACACGAGCACTTACGCTACAAGCCGTGTGAGAAAAGCTAGTTATGGGTTCATCGTGTTCAAAAGCAGGATTAATTCTTACAGCATTTTCTGTATTGCAGCTGTTGAAGGTAGGACGTCTACAATGCAGAACATTTTTGTATATGTAAGACTTTGAATTATAAAGAAAAAAAAGGAAAATTTCAAAGTGTGAAGAAAAAGATCATGATCGGCTTACTCCAAATTAGAGTTTCTTTTGCATTTTCTTCTTAACTTAAAAATTAAAATGATGAAAATAAAAAGAAGGCTTAATATGCCAAAAATTACAGGTTTAAAAATGAAGGGCCGTGTGGGTTCTGGAGCAAATTTTGCACAGCGCTCTCCTTGGTAAAGCTTGTGTCTGCGTACGGGACACCTAAAATAGGGAGAGGAAGAGAGAAATACACAGAACTTCAGGGCAGAAAATACAGAGCACCTCCACAGAAAATAAAGGAAAATTTGTAATTAAATATAAGCATGGTATGATAAAAGAAACAAGATATTCTTAGATTCATATATGTTACTGTTAATAACAAGGCCCTAATATATTCTTTTCCACCTCCAAATTTTAAGTAAATCAGGCATCTGGAACAACTCTGGCAAATTCCTTTCTCTGTAATGAAACACAAGTATGTGTTGTAGCCCTCTGGAAGTTCAGAGGTGCCCTGGATTGCTCCATAAATGTGATGTCTTTGCCACTTGTTCTGTTTCTGTTCAACTAGAGAAGCAAGATCTAAAATAAAAGTTGTGCTCAGAAGAGCTCTCCTTATGGCAAGGAAGAAGTCTGCCCTCCTAGGTGTGAGAACACAGGGTTTCAAATTTAGTGAAGGGAATCCTAGTGTGGTTCTGAGTAATCTATAAGCAAAAAAAGTGCTTGACTAAAGCAAATGCTTCCACTGTAGGTTATAATTTAGTATGTGCATATTGCACAAGTTTGCACAAGTTTTCAGGTTAAAACTAATGCTAAATTATTACAATCTGGAATAAGTAAGTCACAGTTTATTATCTAAAATACCTTTACATCTACTATGTCTGTGTCCTGCCTGTAAGATGAACCATTCTACAGATGCATTCAGGACCTCCCAGAGGATGGTGTGGCAATTACATTATCTAAGCCAGGCATCTCCAAAATGGAAAGATTATTTCTTAGTGTGTTTAATTTGGAACAGCAGTCTATAACCTTTGAAGTTTTTAACAGGCCCCCTTTAGATCATTACTAGTTATATGGACTATACTCATTACTAGTTATATAGACTGCTGCTGCACTACTGTGACTCTGAAAATCAGGAAGTCAACAGTAATTTCAGCAAATAAAATCTCTCCCAGTATCTTTTCTGTTTTGCCCACTGCAGGAAAAAAAATTGTTAGAGTGAAACTACCATACACAGAATTTGTTCAGTCGTCATCTAATTTGAAATTAATCCTGAGTACTTTAAAAGATCATTCATCTATGAACACTGGTATTAAAATGGAATAAGCAGGTACAGAGATTATTTAACTTGTCATTTGTTTTGACACTTGGGCAGCGTGGAGTACAGAGCTCCACGTTGGCCCTGCGTAGGCTGGTCTTAAAGTGAGATGACTCTTGACGTTTTTGCAGAAGAATCAATGTGCTCAGGTATTTTGGCAGCACTTTATACTGGCTTAACATCACTCCTTGTAAAAGCCCTTATGGGATCTGTTTGCAGTTGGGAGCAGCTGCTAATCCTTAGTGCTTTCCTGGAAAGCTCCAACCCTGCAAGCAGTCTCAGCCTTCACGTGCTTTACTGGCTGGCCTGGAGTGAGAACACAATGGTGTTCATAGCTAGGTTTAAAAGAATATAGATTTCCTTTTTTGCTTAACTTAGAAAAGCTTAATTTCTTAAAATTATACCATTTAATCAATAGCAAAAATGTGAAGGCGTTATAATTTTATTGTTCCAAGATGTACCTGGGAATCTGAAAGGAACGCGTGATTTTATACTTGTCATCTCTGCTGGTGACACTGAATTTCTAATACTTCTCTACTGAATCTCAATAAATAATTAGATCACAATGGTCTAGAAATATTAATTGGCCAAAATTGCTTTATCCATAGTGAATCTATTTGTGTTGAGGCAGGGCACAACCAAGTAGCCTGAAATGTCTGATTCCAGACTTCTTGTCTTGTTAGCAGGTAGTTCATGCTGCTCAGAAGTGCACACTCAGCACCACTTCTTCACCCGACAGCCGTCTCGAGGCGCCCTTTAGCAGAGCGCGTGTGTTCACGTCACTGATTTACCTGCAGACAGCTCCTGTCCCTGGGACCAGCTCGCACTTCCCTCCATTGACGCAGAGCTGCGGCTCCATCTCGCAGAGGCTCCGGCAGGGCAGCCCGTCCCGGCTCGCGTAGCCCGGCTTGCACAGGCAGTCGGCCTCCTTGCTCCACTCGTTGGTTACGCACTCGGAAAACTCGTCACAGGCCATGAATTTGCACGGGTCTGCCTGGTCAGCTGGAAAGGACGGGCAGGGTTAATGCCATTAAAACCGTCTCCATGCTCTGCCTCCAAGCGTTTGGAGGGTTTGTGTGGCTAGAGAGAACAGCACAAACTACCAGCCTGCTACTTGTGCACACAGATAGGGACAGCATGCTGGTAATACAGCAAAAAAATGGTACGTTTTTCTTTTCCCAGATGGCACAGGAAGCACGAGAGCCTAAAACTTTTGTGGTTTTATTTCTGTCTCATTGACAAGGACTTCCACTTTTGGATATTTTTAATCCACTTTCACTATGAAGTGCTAGCTTTATAATGCTCAACAGTATTATAACCTACTCTTCTTACATGTAAGTAAGAAATGCAGCTCTTGCTGCAGTCATCTTAATCTAATTTAGAATGTGTCCAAGAGAGTAAATTAGATTATTCTGTATTGCACAATATTGTGAAAACTGCAAACTAGGAATACTGGCATTGGCTCCAGAAAATACTAGTTTTCAGGGCTTTTTTTTTTTTTTTTTTTTTTTGGAAGTGATCTGGTAGCATTGGGAGAACTTGCAGATTTTATTTATTTGATGCTTTTATTAGTAAGGGATTTACAGCTTGTTAGTAAGAGATTTACCGTAGTAAGAGATTTACTGCTCTAAGTGTTTTACCCTTTTCTGATTCATACTCTCTGTGAGATCGGGGAAAAGGAAGCTGCTGATGTTCAGAGTAGGGCTGAAGCCAGAGACAGCCTGAAGTCCTACCCTTCCCTGTCAGACAAGGCTTATTCTCCCTTCCCACATCCCTATTTCTCACTAGTAACAAAGGAAAGACCCAACTGGAGTCATCGTAGCTCAGCTGCCAGCCCAGCCTACCTGCTGAAAAGGTGGAATAAAGTAATAGGAGGAGGCTGTGCGGGCTTAAAATTTCTCTTTAAGAGTCATACTGGGTATTGCAGCTGGTGCACCCATGTATCTGTGGGTGAGAATTCTTTCCCAAGGCTATTTCAGGGACTAAGATACTCAGTTATATTAATTTCTGTGAAAAATGAGCAGCACATCCTTTATAGCAGTGCTGGAAATCTGAAGCATGCATTAGGATATGCTAAACTGCTGGAAATTAATCCAGCTGAGCTGTTTGTTTGAACTCCTCTATAATTCTATAGCTAGTTGCTTTTTTTTTTTCTTTTGAATTTAAGACTAGTTGAAGCAATTTGAATATTCTTGCCCTCTCTGCTCTATGCCCTCTGCATGTTAATTTGAGATCTAGTTTGCTCCTGGATTATAGATGGATTTACAAATAAACCTTAGAACGATAACTGAGCATCATTGAATTACATTAAGTTATGAGAGAACGTTACTGCCAGACAAGCCTTTGCCTATATATATATATATATATATACACACACACATACATACACATACATATACACACACACACACACACACACACATATATATATATATATATATATATATATATATGTATATATAAGATAATTATTCCATGCTTCATTCTGGTCATTGAAATTGCTGATGGGGAACTACAAAATGTAATTTCGAACAGAACAAAAACAGATGGTAAATCAAAAGAGGAAGTTGTTGCTACACATTCCTTTCTTATCCCACAGAAAAAGGATTAACGCAAGACTTGGTACAATAGATTAAAATATTAACAGCACATTCACTGCATGTCTGCTGCAATTCTGTCCCCAGTTTTCACGATCAGGTTTAAGTTCATACTAGTGGCAGAAGCAGCACAGCGATGCTGCTACCTGAGAAACACAGGCCCAGGTGCGCGTTACCCACGGCTGTTTGCGACAGCTCTGCTGCCTTCGAAAGTGAGACATATTGGGGGGTTCCTTTTGACAAGCAGTGCCAGGTATCACTATTTTGCTGAGTTAAAGCCTCATTTTCTTTGTAACAGCATTTCACTTTCCTTAACGCAGTTTCAGGATACATGCTTGCCATACTTCCCATCTTTTCTGTGATTTCATTTTCTTTGGATTAAGAAAAAAATCACGTGCAGATATTTTTTAAATCCTGTTGTGTTATTTGCAATCAGCTCCCTGCAGCCACGGCTTATAAAAGACTGTGTCTTGCAATAACTTTCATCTTGCCTGGAGTGTCCTACCATGGTAAAACTTTATTACCACTAGATGGCACTTACCTTCACAATAAACAGGGATTTGTTTGAATTACATTAATTTACTTAGATTTTCTTTTCCTTTTTTTTTTTCTCCCCACCTATATGGAAATATGGTGAGGTTCTATTTTTTTTAATACTTTGACATTTTGCTAATGTTCATGAAAGTTGAAAACTACCTGTGAGAACAGTCTCATGTAAATTCATTGCAATATCTCCTTCTTGAATTAAAGCTGAAATACCACATCAATAAAGCAGTAGATATGGAGATGATGAAAGATTTTTGCGCTTTTCTGCATTTTCATTTTATCAACTTTTTGGATTTATTTTTTATCTAATGAAGCTTACTGCCAAAGCAGAGGATGTCTGGTAGTCTGAAGTTCACTCTCTCAGACTCATATTTTCCTTATTCAACACAGTATCAGTTTATCATAGCACTATTTGAAAGTTTAAAATATTGCACTTTTATAACCTTCTTTACCATTTCTTTTAGTGACTTTGAGGAGACATATAATATGAAGACAGATTAGCAAGTGTTGTGTCAATTCTCATCGGCAACTCTGGAACAAAACACCCATATATTTTTACATAAAACCAAAACCGGAAAAGGCATCTGCACGCTAACGTAATGGCACTTTTCTTCTCCATTTCAATTAGATCAAGTTCACAAATGAAATAGTAAAATCTAAAAAATGAAGGCAGATCCAGGCTTTGGTTTTACAAAACAGTACAAAGTCAAGTCATGACTCAATTGAATATTGGAACATGCCTACATTATAGTAGTGTCAACACAATAACTGTTAGTCTATTAAGTAACAGTAAGATTAACTGTTTTGTTAATCTTATGGACTAACAATACAATTTAATAAGGACTGCAGACATATGGTATTTGAAAGATAGTAGTAAATCAGCAGGGATTCTGAAATTAGATTCTTATAGAACAAACTATAGGAGAAACCTATATAGTAGTAATATTGCTGGTCAGTAAATTTATGTAGATATAATCATTCCTAGAAATTTTCCACTTATCCTGTACTCTCACTTTAATGATGACATAATGATGCTCTAAATTTCACTTACAGCACTGTAAAAATAATCAAATCCAATGTTTGATATAATTGGATACAAGATTTTGCTCAATCACTCATGTGAACTGTAGAAGCACTTGCTACCCTGTCTTTTCCCAGCACTTAAAAGCAACAAGAATATGGATTCAAAAGAAACACAAGAAAAAAAACTTTTAGTGAAAAACAATGAAAACTGCATCAAGAAGATGCGATTCCAGTAAGGAAATGCTGGGTGGTGGAGGTGCTCTCTGCACTGCATATACAGCAAGTGTTTTGAGAACAAGAGCTAAACACAGGAAATCACTAACTTCCTAGTAGAAGAATGGGGAAAAGACATGGTAAAAAGTCCTTATACAGTTTACAGTTATATACAGTTAGATGGTTATACAATGTAAGGTTTCCTGAAGGTAGCAGGAAATAGTTGGATGCAGATGTGGAAAAAGGAGCTTTAAACCACCAAAAACTCAACTGCTCTTAAAATTTCTTCTGATTTTCCTCAGAAGAGTGGCCTATATGGTCCAAGATATCATTGCATGTGCATTGTTACTTTGATTTTCTTTATCTAGTCATTTCTGCTGGCATCCTTGAGATCTTTATTCTTAACATGAATGTCTTGAGTTGGCCTGTCCTTCTACCAATGTGTCAAAACAACTGCCTGAGCAGTTAACTGATGATTTAGGAGAACAACTCACATTGTGGCCATTCTGCCTTTGGCTTTGTTACCTATTAACTAATTTGTTCGTTGAGATATATTAGAGTATGCAAAAATGTTTCTTGGTAGTGGAATCTACAAGATCTCTGCTTTTCATATTTCTGTGTATTGCTGGGGAAATATTGCTAACACTAGTCTTTCCAAAAGAGACACTAATCTTTTTGAAGATGTTGGTAAGCGGGAAAGGTTACCTAGGTGGTTTTGGTTTTGCCCAGCATTAATAATGCAACCTTACCTGGCTCAATGTCCAGAGAATAGCTGTCAATCTCCAAATTGAGGCGCTCAGCTGCAACATCGCAGAAATCTTCCAAAACACAGTGTACTGCTTCTGTGATGTTGTATGGCACTGTTCGGGCAAATTTCATTTTGCTGTTGACAATCACACTTCCATTCCTGAAGTTAAGTATTTCAAGTTGTTTGAAACCCGTAAGGTTGGACTGAAGGTATGGAAGTAGCTGCAAAACAGAAAGTTGCTTTTATTTTAACTTACTGTTGATGCCTACCTCGTATTCACTTCTCTTACAGTCACTATTCATTATTAAGTACATATATCTGTAACACACTTATTTATATGATATTAATACAGGTGCCAAACTCCACCACGAAATTCCCATTCTTATTTATTGTTATATTCCTCTGGACCTTTGCATCTTTCTCAACGATGTATTGAAATGGATGGGCAGCAATTTTCCCTATAATGAAGTGCACAGCAGTTGGATGGGTAGTAATTTCCCCAGTAATGAAGTGCACAGCAGTTGGGGAGTTTATTCATCTGGAATAAAAAAAAAAATCACCTCTTCCAAAAGCCAAGCTTAATTATTTTAAAATGTTCAACCCAGGTGGGTTAGAGCACAGCATAGTAGGCGTGCTACTGCAGTGACCCGTTGCCCTATTGTACCCAAGGAGAAAATCCGTATCTAATCACATTCCCTTTGCTAAGCTATGATATATTTTTAAAGGCTTATTTTTAAATCTAGCATAAAGACATGAGCCTTAGATGTAATCAGCATTACCACAGTGTTGACATGGGTAAAATAAAAAGCCAAATGCAAGTATATGGTGAGGCAGGTATCTGGACTTTCGTACGTCTCTTGACACATGAAACTAACATCATAATCAGCCACTTCAGACCCTGACAGCATCCGAGGTTTGTGTGTCCTCTCAGTTTACAAGAAACAACTAAAACCACAGGTTATCAGGCTGAACAATAGTAGAGTCTGATACGGTTAATGAATTGTGCTTTTCAGGGTTTAATTTACCTAACCGAGCCAAATGGAATGGACCATCATCTTCCAGCCAAAACTTCAAGACAGAGTGATCACAGGAGCTTCTGACTTACGGATAGAGAATTAATGTAACAGTGATAAGGACTATGCATTTTGTTAAACCATGCCCAACTACTGTGTATGAGGTTCAAGCAGATTTTCACCCACCAACTGCATGAACTGTTGTTCTAGAGCTTTGTATTCTGAAGAACTCCTGTTGAAGAGGTCATCGGAGAAGTGCATGTTGGTTACCCTGAGGCTGAAGAAAACCACTAGCTCTTTGCCTTTGGCTGCTGTGGTCATGGAGCTGGTAGTCACATACTTCAGTGTCGGAGCTGGGGTGGCTTCTTCAGGGTGAGTTCTCAGCACTGAGATGTACCCGCTGCCGTGCTCCACTTCATCCAGGGCTGCCGTGCTCATCTCACTGATTCCATCCACCTCGGCCGCGATATCTGGCTCTCTGGCACCAGCGCCCACGGGAGCAGTGCTGCCGGCTGCTGGTACCGAGTCCGTTACCTCGAGGGACTGGTCAATGATGAGGGACAGGCCATGGGATGGGCTGGTTGCTGGAGGCAGCACTGCGACCTGCTGTGACGGTAGCGCATCTGCAATAATATCTCCAGGCTGGGCAGCAGAGAGGTCACCGATAAAGAAAGGCAATGTTTTTGTGTGAAGGTAAGGGCTGGCTGTAACCAAAATGTCATCACCGGAGGATTCTGGTAGATCCATGATCTTAACTGCTGCAGAAAAACAGGAGAAACACAAACAGCCATTTCAAAAAGCTGATCAGACATGAAATGGAAATTACAGGTACATTGAAAGCATTTCCCTCTGAAACATTTTTAAAAACAAGCACTAACACGATCTAAACATGAAAATGTTATTGCCCTTAACTTAAGAAGAACTACTGAGATAAAAAACACCATTCATGTGTTTGAGTGATGAGATATCCGTGGGTGCTGTGTTTAAATAATCATTACACTTGTTAAGTATTTTCTGAGCTACTCCTAAGTTCACTCCAGTTTTGAAGGTACATAATTGCACCATCAGTTTATATTGACTGAACGAGTAGATTGCAGCTTCGAGGTGTCTCTTTGGATTAGTACAATGCCTGAGTCATTTTGGTTCCCTCCTCCTCTGTGAGATGTAAAAGCTGCTGTTTGTCAGTAATTGTAAAATGTGGCTATACAAAATAGTGCAGCACCTTTGGATGGAAACTGTGGCAATATATCCAAAAGACAACAACAGCATCGAAGAAAACAGTCTCCAAACCCTAGGAAATCATCTGCTGTGCTTAAATCAGACATTCAACCCAGATGCCAAGCTTTTACAATATTCCCACAGGAGCCTGCCATGGGTCTAGAAAGTATAGCTGAAGATGTAGCTGAAATTCCAGTCTACAGCGTGATGACCGAGACTCAATTTGGCTAGCAGCTAACTAACTTTAGTAGCTACAAAGAAAATAATGACAAACTGGCTTCAACTTTGGGCTATATACTTTTCTTTCTTTTTTTTTTTTAACTCATCTGGAACATCCTAGACTGAATGAGAACTCAATTATTCTAACTACTGAATAGGAATTACCCATAGGTGTTCTTTGTTTCCCATTCTGCTTCCTCGCTTCTGAAGAATATGGTCCAAACTTATATTTATCATGGATATGTTTTAGGAACAAGCATACATTTCAAACAGAAGAAAGCTTAATATTAAATAGCCATCTGCTTTCTAGATACCAGTAATTTAATGAAATGCCCTACTTCCCAATTTCCTCTCTAATATGGGCTCTTTTTTCTATATTGCCATTATTAAGGCACTGTTTTCATGATTCTGTTCTTTTCCTTACTGAGGTACCATATACCTTTGTACACTGGCTCAAGTTTCTGTGCTTTAGTCAGAGGGCATAGCTATATCCTCATTCAGTTAAGTTGACCACACCTTTCAAAACAGATCCTTTCTTCCAAAATTGTCCTGAAATACCATATGTAGTTTTAATGCAATTAAATTCTTCAAAACCATTTTTTCTTCATCCAGTTGATGATTTTGCAAAAAAGTTTTGCTAAGATCGGCTACATTTTTCCCTTGTCATTTTTTTATTATAATTTTATATGGTGAATTAGCGATAGTATGTTTGGCTAAAACATCTAGCAAACTAGCTAATGACTAAACTATGAGAGCAGGATGCGGGAAGTTACGTTTTGGTTCTGTTTCCAGTGATGCCAAAGCATTGGTGATTCAGGAAAGGACCCTGAAACACACTACTAATCCGCAAAGTCTGCGGATCCTCATTTACTGTGGGGCCAAACTGTCTGTGTTGATCTGGAAACACAAAAGAGCCTTGAAGTGGTGCAGTAAATTCCCATTTAAACTAGCACAGTTGTGCTGTCGTCTTCTATTTGTGACAATGTGAAATCTGCACTGGTGCCAACGTAATGCCAGTAATGCCAGAGTCAGACTACAGTCAGACCATGGTTAGACCGAAGAGCAGAGCAGAGCACTGCACAACATGTCCTCGTGTCTTTGGTTTTATCAAAGGTAGGGACAGATTAGAAAAGCAAATTAAAACTGCATGACTGATGCTGTCTGCTTAAGAAAACTTTTGCTGCTATTTGTTACACATTTTTGGTTAAGGGAATTCACCAGTGAAGTACTTGAGACTTCAGTGCAGAAGGATGTGCTGGTGGGATGAAGCTGCAGCTCCCTGAGCAACCATCTCTGCCTGACACACACCCACCCAAACATTTTGAGGCCTCATGGATGTGTAATCAGGACGCTGTTTGTTAGGCCATTTGTATTTTGTATTTTAGAAATAGGGTTGTAGGCAGTACCAGAATTTTGAAATAGCAGCAAATATGAAGCAGACTAATCATACATATAACATAGATTTGGAATATAGCTGCCTAAAGCTTCATAATATACAGAAAGATAAATCCTATGGACTATACACAGGCGATAAATGTCTTCTGGCATTCTCTTATGCATAAGTGAAGGCCTTAGAAGGCCTTGAGGGCACCATGATCCAGAAACATTGTCCATTTTAGTACGATTTGGATCCTGATCTACAAGTCACTGTCCCTCCAGCCACTGCAGTCACTGACTACAGACATAATGCAGCACCAGCCCCAAACTCTGGGTTACTGACCCAGTTTCTTGGTCATGCTTTCGCTAATGAGAGTGTCTTATTGCTGCTGCAGGGCATGCCTACACAAGCCACCCCTTAAAGACAGCAGTAAAACAATTTGCAACCATTTTATGCCTAATTTTGTAACTGTCTACATGAGG
Source organism: Nothura maculosa (assembly GCA_032353885.1). NCBI lineage: Eukaryota > Metazoa > Chordata > Aves > Tinamiformes > Tinamidae > Nothura > Nothura maculosa. The sequence goes on along the minus strand of JAUBOD010000696.1, from coordinate 3,422,675 downwards.
CTATGCAATCAAATGAATCCTGATGAATTAAAAACTATGGGTTAAATGCAAAGACCACCTAGGCATTTTGAGCCCAAAATATCCATTCACATTAGCATTTCAAATCCTATTTTTATATTACTTTGAAATAACCTGGAACACAAACTATACTTACACTACTCCTTCATAAAGTGACTATTTGCAACATTTTTCCATCATTTGCCTTTTAAATAGTATTTTTACAGCGGAAGGATAAAAAAATAACAGTACAGGCAATTATTTTACAAACCCTTTAAATGCATAAACATTGACATGTAAATTTAGACATGTTTGTATTTCATTTCAGCACACAATTTGATCTACACCACCATGATTTAGGTGCAGTAAACCTGTACAGAGTAGGCAGTAGGATGCTGAGCTCAAATACGCCCCTGGCGTGACCATATCAAAGGCTGCACAATGTTGTGGGATTAAAAACTGTTGTCAACAATAAAAAACCTCAATTCTAACTCTCAACCACCTCTTATCCTCCTGCAAAGAGGTTCACTGAAATCTCCAGGTATTTTTGTATTACATGGATAAGGCAGGAGAAGCTTGTACTGAGGAAAGTTTTATATCAAAAACTAAACTGCTGTTGGCAAATACCTGTAAACTCTAAATTAAGAGGCAATTTCCTGTGCACACTGCTATATTAAATCTTTGTAAAAGAAGTGCTACATGCAGGCATTTATTCCCAGCTGAGAGAGAAGAATAAAAAGGTCTGGTTTATCAGAAAAAAATTGACTGCAATTTTAACAGCTTTACTTCAGGTTGCTAGTTAATTTGTTGTCTTATAGTTTTAAGTGAGGAAAACCCGTCTCATTCAGTGTGAATATGGAATTCTTATTTGTGAAAGGTCAAACTGCCACAGAATGTATTTCTAGTGACTTTGCATTTATAAGCAGGCCTGGAAGGCTATATGTAAGGCAGCCTGGCATTTCATTTTGTTCATGAGCTTAATAAGCACTGACATTTCTAAAGGAAATGGACTACAGGACTCAAAATGTCCCGGTTTCACTGACATTCATTATTCTCTATACGAAGACTATAGTATTATGCTTAGATGCATGTGTTTGTACATATTACAATTGAAGAAAATAACTAATCAAAGAATAAATATGCATTTACAAGTCTTAAAAGCAAGTACCTCAATTCAAATTTATGCATTTTCTTGCTATCTGAAATGTCATGTAAATGCTGGATGCAGGACTGCTATGTACAAACAAATAGATTAAGGAGTGAATTTGTGTTTGAGATCTTTCATTTTTAACTGGGGTACAAGTTAGATGGGCAGTAAGAGAACTACAGGGAAGAGGATCACTGATCTAACATTTCACAACAAATGCCTCACCATACATAATTACCAATTAATAAGTTTACCTTTTTAAGTGTAAGAATACATAAGAAGCACCTTACTGGTGGCTGCATATGTACGTTATGTTTGTATGGTGGCTTATCCAGAAGCTGTGTTTAGTGTCCAGTACAAACAGCGCAACTCCTTCTCTGCTGACTTCAGTGAACTCCTGTACACTAGAAGCCAATCCTTCATCTTCAGGCTGAAAAAGATGTGTCTCTTGATGTTCCTCTTTAGCATCCTGGCTGAAATCTTTGTTTTTCCTCACAGAACAGCCTGAAGGCTGCAGCTCTAGCTCCAGTACCGCGTACTGCTCTATGTAACTTCTTTTAAATGCCTTCAGTTTATTCTGAGAGCCCTCATATCCTACGAGTGTGCTTTGTCATCATGCCCTCACCACCAAAGATGCAGATAAATGTAACTAACTCTGATGTACGATGTCATCAGAAGAGCACTTTGTATCCCAAGAAAATAATACTTAGCAGTGATAATCATCTCACATTATTCTAAGAGCACTTCCCTTCTACCTTGCGCTCATAAGAGAGCAACACTGAATTTGCAAAAATCAGGCTTTGAAATGCTAAAGCTGCAACATTCAGAGTACTGAACAGCCATAGCTTGCTATTCTTGTGCTTGTCCTTTATGAAAGATACATGATTACATAATTATTTATTTTTCCATAAGTACCTCTGCTTCATGCGGACAGAAGCTGGTTATCCTCTGTGAGTGAGCAGCTATGCAGCGCTCACTCGTCATTTCATGGGAATTTTCAGTACTGGATTTTTGATTTCTGATCCTTAATGCTATGTCCTAAGTGACAAAATCCTTCTGATTTTGGATGTCTACAGTTAGTTATCCAAGCCTAAGCTCGTCACCTAAGGATTCTTTCAAAGTAACTGAAGGCAAAAAGCCAATCTCTGGCAATTCATTTCACTTCAAATACATTTTTCTATTTATTTACATTTCAACATATGTGAATTAACGCATGGTATAAAAACAGTAATTCAACTTGCCATTTTGTGTCTCATTAAGGATTTTATACACTCCAGGTAGCTATCTGCTAATAATTTTTTTTCACTAAAGGCTTTGTGCATGCTTTGTTGAATAAGCTCATTGTTTCAAAGTTTTGAAATAATATTATAAATAAACTGAATATATGAATTTTATAATTTCCTCAGCTACAAGATAAACATAAACCTACAAAAGATGATAATAAAATAGATACAAGTAATTAGTCTAGCTTACTTTTTTTTGTCCTGTATCAAGAGACCTGTGGGAGAGACAGGACTGTCTATAGCATTAAACTGTTTCAACAGTTCCAAAGGGTTAACCATCTCAAGAACACATAAATACTTTGGATAGACAGGAACACGCGGTGTTTAAAATGACCCCAAACCTCTGAGTAGTAACAGTTGTCCTCATCCTGCAAGGAAGCTCTTCAATAAAATTATCTCTGGAAAAGATACTCAAGAGCAGAAAAAGATGATCTGCTAACCCAGGACTCAATCCCTCCTTCCACTGCCATCTCTCCATTGCCTTGCAGAGCTGCTGCACCTGTTCATGGCAAATGTGTTGCCTCTTTAATTAAGACTCAAAACACATGTGGAAACATCTACCTGCCTCAGGACCCTTCTGACTGTAGCAATAGAAAAGTCAGTATTTCTATATTAGTTGCTTTAGGCAGCTAACTCACACTCCTAATTAAAATATTACAAAGAAAGTAGAATGATCAGCCAATGTTCCTGCAATTTGTAAAAATATTAAATAGGAAGGGAATATAATTAGATACCTGATATGGACAGGTCAGTAGTAGGTTATTTTCCATGACAAGTTGCTTTTACCCTTTATTGAACCCTCGCATGACCTCTTAATGAGATTGCTAAATAAAACATCATTCAAGTGCTGGAAAAAGTAATTTTTATGATTAAAGTCCTTGGTAAATGATTCAGCTGAGATTAGAACAATATCATGAAACAGAAGAAATAGTAATGTGGTAAATAAATAGGTAAGTAAGTAAAACCCATTTACAATGAAAACATGTTAAATTTGTTAATGGCTGCTGTGACATCTTATATTGTTATATATTTTATATTCTTCTGTAGTAAAATTATGCGCTATTTGTATTTATCAGAATTAAAATATATCATAAATGAGCATGGTACCATGTCAAACCAAGATGTCTGGATTTGATTAATATTCAAGTCAATGAATTAAACAGGGAAACAAAATCAAGAAGCAGTGATTTTGCAAATATGAATACACTCTTACAAAGGAATGGAGTTAAATGAGCAGCCTGCTGAAAATTCGAGCTTCAGAAGATTAACAGCTTTTATTCCCATTGCTGACTGATCTGCAATCAAAGCTGAAAATGTATTTAATGAGTTTAAAATAACAAAGTCCATGTGAAAATAATCTAAGACTTTATAAACATCTGTAAATATTAAAAAAAGAAATCCATTTATATAAACCACCATCCTGTAAGCTACTGTAATGATTACGGAGCTCCCACGAGCTCCGCAAGGAGAAATTGGAACCTTGAATACCACTTTGAAATTTTTATTTTGCAGTGATTAGAAATAAACTCTGGTAAGTTACAAGTAAAATGTGTGTCCTTCAGAATTGTGTGCACCCTGCAAATCCCTAGACACTCTCTATTTTTCTCCACCATATAATAGGAAAAATAGGAGCAAATGTTTGTAGATAATGACATCGTCAGACAGTTTCGTGATATAGGAGTTTATTAGTTTGTGGCAAGATAAAAACAAGATAGAAGTCACACTCTATATAATTTCAAATAACATGGTTGATCCAAGGACCTAAAAACAAAAAGACAAACATGAAATTAGAGTGTTAAAACTTGTGACTGTCTTCAAACCTTGTCACAATACAAACACTTGAAAAGAAAAATTGTAATATTAAATACACAGATTTTTTTTCATATCATATAATCACCTTTACTTGAATGATATGGAATTAATAAGCTCTCTCCATAGTTTAGAGCCACAGTAGATCCAGAGATGTGATTCAGAGCCTTCAAGTTAATGGGCCTTAAATAGTCTAGTACAAATGGTGTGAGTTATTCCCTAACAAGGAATTTACTACAAAAATACCAGGTTATAATGTACCTTCTTACACTGAAATGATACTGAATCTTCTAAAGAAGCAGCTGTAGTAATTTTAGGGATTCAAAACTTTACCACTATTTGAAAACAATTCATTGTATTTTGAAGCCACTATTTTTAGCAAAATCAAGCATTTTTACTGAGTGTAAAAGTGAGAGTATAATTCAGGGCGTGTTAGTCTCAACAGGGCAACTTTGGCTGCTATTTGCTAGTATAAGACTATACCATGTGTAAACTTCTACAGCTTCTCATATTTATAAGCCAGTAAAGGGTAATCATAGAGCTTCAGCCTATATTTCTGTATTATATACTTTAAAACATTTTTATTGTTTTGTTACTGCATTGGTAGCAAGTCTCCAAATAAATTTTGCACTATGTTAATATATTGAACTTATTTGTGATACTAGTCTTTAAAAATTCTGAACTTATTTGTGATACTAGTCTTTAAAAATTCTGAACTTATTTCTGCCTTTTTCATATTCCTTTTTTAAACTAGAGGATTAGAACTACTGCCATCAGTGTTTAAAGAGTGTAAACTTCCTCAAAGAAGTTTTTATCCCTTTGTTTCAAAAAAAAAAAATCATTAACTGGAACAAAATGCAATCTAAGATTCCGCTAACACTGATCAGATTTTAAATATTATCACACAGCAGGCACTGCCTCCCTCCCTCCTTTTATGTGGCTCCCCGTAGCCTTTGTGTCTGTTGCTGTCAGCCAAGGAAAGAGGTGGGAGAACCATATCCTTTCTTTCTGCTTCTAATCTCCTGCCTGCCCACAGTCAGAAAGATTATCGTATATTGGTTTGACAGCATCCAAGACTGAAATGTGACAAAGTCTTTATTAGATACATTACATCTCACTAACAGCAGGGAGTTACCTGCAATCAGTAAAAAAGCCTAAGTTTTGGCTAGCAGGATCATTTGAAGGGAGTGCTATTATAGTGAATGTAGAGGAGAGAGAGATGATAACTCTGCAGTAAAAGAGCTGTCATAGTTGTGGAAGGGGACAGCCAGGAGCTACACTGATTACATGAGAAGTGACAGCACTTGGGCCACAGCGGTTCTGAGGAAAGGTTAGTTTTGAGAGGCTAAAGGGGTACATGTGACAGTGCACGAGAATGAGCCCCAGAAGCTGAGAAATGGGGTTGACTACGTGATGCTAAATGATGGTTGTGTCAGAGACCAACTCCGCACACGAGAGTGGGAGATGGGCAGGGTGGTCTGGCTGGGCACGTGTGGAAAATAAGGGACCAACGTGTGGGTCTGCAGAAGAAAGTTGGGTGAAAAAGTTTAAGTGACTCTGTGGCTGAGCACTGAGGCAAATCTCCCTGCATATAGGTGTAGGTTGCTTTTCCACCGTACAAATGGCTTTAGGTGTATTGCCTCTATATTGGCAAATTTTCTCTGCAGGAATATAGAGGTTTTTTTTTTTTTCCTGTATGTTACATAGCAATGGCACTGACTGAACAGGATTATCAGTTGTATGCAAAACACACAGTCTCTCGCTTGCTTTTGTTAAATTCATTAATACTGTATATTTGAAGGGCATGACTAAGAAATCGTATTTGGCTAACCTTAAATTAAAACCAAACTGAATGGGTGAAACTGGATAATTTGAGCAGGCAATATGTTAAATTGGGAAAATAGATAATATAGTTTGTCTCATGCCTTTTTGGTCAGATTATTACTTTCAATTTAGCATTTTTAACTATGTTTTGAGCATGTGATGCAAGTTTTACTTTGTTTAGGCTTTTTGCCATGTACAGCATAGAAATCATCCTCAGCTTAAGCATAAGTTTTAGGCTAATCAATCTTGTATACTATGCTTGAGAAAATTATGCAAGTAGACCTACCTTTTCCCTCTTCTGAGCATCAAATTAATCAGCACCTTCATGCAAGCCATTCTTAGCACATCGCAAGCAGCCAGTGATCACCTGGGACAGTGAAAGGGTGCAGAGAGAATCTGACGGGAGAAAGTCGAGAGAAGCTTGTCATTTTATGATCAAGGAGCACATAAGGAAATCAGAAAAATATAAAACGAAAACAGAGGAGTTCTTACCTGCTATCGCCAAGGATGTAAAAAAAAAATGGCTGGCATGGCTGGCACAAACAGTGGGTGAATTCGTCCTGAGAGCATCCAGAGTAATTCTCCAGGAAGTGATGGGTTTTTCTCTTCTGTGACAGGTTATGCCAAAAAGAAAGCTATGCTAAATACATATGGCCTTCAGACAACTGGAGATGAACCAGAGGCACAAAGAACCTGCCAAGCATCCACAGATTAGCTTTTCAAGAGACTGCTAGAAAATAGCAGTGAGTGAGGAAAAATGTGCAACCAAATTAATTGTCAGGCATGAGGAAAATGTCAAAGGGCTCTATTCAAATCAAGGCCATGTCAATATGAGAGCAATTATGAAAATACAGTTCATGACTGAGGCTCTTCCCAGTCACACATACAGAGATTTGACCATCATTCACTCCTCATCAGTGTTCTTCTCACAGGAAATACACTGTGACACACTCTGCAGAGCCTTCCCCCCTTAAAGTGTTTCTTGAGCGCTTGAGGATGATCCAGGCTGGTGAAACTGAGATTTATGTACAACAGCATAACAAAAGGTTTTATTTCCCCCCCAATATTTCTGGGTGACAGCCCCAGAAATATTGTTTCCTTTATGACATTTTGAATTTTGGAATAGATGGAGGGTGATGGCAGGAACTATTGCTCAAAGGTTGCTGCTGTATAGGAAGCTGCTACCCTATACCCACCAGTTCTCCCTATACCATAATTCTACACAGTATCCAGTCTGGCTTTCCAGACTGCTGATATAGGTAATGGAGGTAGCAGACATACCAGTATTTTGTTGCTCTAAGGAAAACCATGATTTGTCTTTGCCCTTAAGCTCATCCTAATATCTTTCTGCTGACATTTTTTTCTTTTTTTTTTTTTTCTCTCTCATCTGCAGGTCAATGCTCTTGTGCTAAATATTGAAATCATGCCTAACTTTTTGTTTTAGATTGTATTAAAGTCTCTCTACCAAGATTTGTGTAGTAGGTATTTGAGTTGTTTTTCACTTACTTTTTTTTTTTCCCCTATACATATGATAAAGCAGGAGGGGTCTCATCACAAATGCAAAGTATGTTCTGCCCTTGATAGTCCATAAATATTCTTATTATGACTAAAATTGAAATCTTAAAGCAATATCTGCACTACTCATATATGAACGTGTATGTGTAGGAACAACTGAATCACTCCTACTTTTTCTAATAGGAATGTTTTTGATTTTTACCTTGTCCAGCCAGGTCATCTTGGTCAGCTTCCTTTAAAGGTGGTGCTGTGATTCCAGTCATCTCTTTCTCCCTCTCTGCTCCACTCTTCTCATCACTGGCGTCCAGGAAAGTGATTGGGATAAAGGTATCTGTGGTATAAACTGCCAGCGTGACAGCCTGCTCTGTTGGGGGCTCCAAGTCATCAGTGATTAATTCGTTGCTGGCATACTCATCTGCTGGAGGAAGCAAATAGGAACCCTCTGGTTTTGGAGGACTGCGTGTGCTAAACAGAGCACTGAAAGGCACTGTGAAACTTTGCTGGTCAGCAGTAGTATCTTCTGTGCTTGTAGGAAATCTCTCTTGAGACAGTTCTCGAGGAGGTTTGGTAGGGAATGCAGTTTCAGATGAAACAAAATTATTAAAGTCTTCAGGGACCCTGATTTCTCCACTTAGCATAGGGATTTCAGTTGCAAATCCACTGATTAAAGTGTCTCCTGTTTGTTCCACCGGTGCTGGGCTGGGATAAGGTAGTGGGAGTTCAACGCTCATGGAGTCCTCCTGAAAAAGGGATTGAGTAGAAAAAAAGATGAAGGCAGTCATTTGCATTAACGTTCACTGCAATAAAGTGTAATAATGTTTAGTCACAAAATCTTGTGAAAAATTAACTTCTCATGAAGTCATGGGATATATAAAATGTCAGACATACGCATGTGATCCTAATCACGTTGCCTATTATTTTAAAATCAAAGATGACTTTTACTACCCCTATCATTTGCTTTTCTCTCATTGACATGTGTTACATTGTTTTATGTTTATTACTCATAAACCATGGTTTCCCTTGTAATTAAAAATGGCAAAGGGATCAAGCAATAATATTCATTTGTAAATACTTTAAACAATGTTGCTGCTTTTGCTGTGGAATACTACAGTATTTATCTTTCTAAGACTGTTTAAATTATTTTTTTTGTGGAAAAAAAATGAATTAAAATCTCACCCTGGATTAACTTACCAGCTCGGGGGGAGCTAGAGGAATAGTGACCATGGACTGGATGTCATTATCAGAATCCCTAGGCGGTTTAATAGATTCTGCAAAAAATCATCATATTTTTATACATACACACAAAGAACTAAATAGTTTCAAGACAATCATGTTGACAACTGATCAAAACTCATAAACTAAGAAAAAATAGTATTAAGATCATTATTCTCCATCAAAAAGATGACTTCTAAAAATCAATGTTAAGAAGAAATAAGCATCAATTTAAACTGACAATTGTGAGGAATTATCAGTTTGCACTAATTTTATATGCACTAATCTTTTTCTTCCTTATATAGTATTAATGGAATAGGTCTGTAGAGGGCTGAACCGTGCATAGCTGGATGAATAATTAAAATCAGTTGGAGTACAAACTACTAATTGAAATTCACATGGGCTATGATGACTCATTGCAATGTGTTGTTCATTAAGCTAAAAATTCTTTTCAGTTGTTACCAGAACCCACAGTATTGTTACTCTCAGAGGTTTTGGCTTTAACGCCCTGTTGCTCCCTTAACCCTCTCTGAAGAGCTCTGTAAAACATATCTGCATGCAAGCTGATTTCCTAAAACTAGCAATTAAAAACAGCTAGTGGGAGAAAAGTTACTCAGAAATAGATAATGTTAAAATAACCTATATTTTTTCTTGGCACTTTTAAGCTCAATCATGCTAAAAATACTAGTTTATCCGATTCATCTAAACATTTTTGGTAGAAGAAAACGCTGCTGTTTATATATGACACATAATGACTAAAATATGCTGAATGTTTTACTAAAATATGCTGAATGTCTTAACATTTTAATGTGTCTATACATATATATATATGAAAAAATATAATCTACTTCTCCAAAATCAGGGCTATGCTAACTTTGAAAAAATAAGGGATGCACCATAAAGGGATATATATGACAGATTAACGGACATAAAATTGCTCCTGAAACTTCTGACGGCATTTCCTTATTCAGTTTTAGCTCTTTACAGCTGTCATCTATGCTTCATCTGTGCTTTAGGGAAAGAAATGTCCCCTCACAGTGTGAGATTCACATCACCAATTTTACCTTGAGATCAAATGGTTTTTTAAAGTGCTTGCCTTTCTCCTGTGGCTCCACTGGAAGGGAAGATATCCTGACTACCACCAAGGCTTAGTTTTTAGACAGCTAAATCTAGGTTAGAAGAAACCCTCACTTTTGTCTTATTAAAAATAGGAGACCATCCCTACTAGGAAATCAAAATTATTTTGTGGATTTTTCATGCTATATTTCTTGTTTCCTCTCCCCTTTTTTTTTATCTGAATCCACAAAATATTCAGCTTTTCTAAACAAATAGAGTCTCCAATGTGATTAGAAGTTAGGCTTTAAAATGATAAAAGGTCATTTTGTTTTTACATTTAACATAGATCTGAGCATTCTTTGGTTGTTATGCAATATACAGCAGAATGGGTTATGTCAAATGAAAATGATCTATGAGGCAAAGACCTTGCTCAAATTGCATCTATTTGCCAGGCAAGTTTAGGCTTTTGCCTGCAGTGTCTTTGCTACTGACCATCAGTAAACTGAAGTGTTCCAAGGTCCACGGGCAGGGACCTGTCCTCGTGGAGTGCTGTGGCAACCAGCTGCTGAAGATCAGTCACGGTGAGTTTACTTGCAGCTACCTCCTTCTCTTCCTTTGGAGAAAGTGGAGTTTTTTCATTTTCAACCTTATTAGAGCCAATGGTTGTGAGGTCATCTGTTGGGCTTTTGATGTCTGAGCCATCTCTCTCAAAGTTTACCACATATCGTGCTATAGTGCTGCTTGATCTGCAAAGGGAGGATACAATAATGCCCAGTGCAACTAAATCTGTTAATGGTTGGGGACTTTAGAAAAAAACAAACAATCAAACACAATCTCTGGGTCAAAATATATAATCACTCAATCAGCTCAAAAATATAATCACTCATAAAAATAACACAGATATACTTCTTTTTTAGTCACAAAGTCATCTACAGATCACTTCTGCTATACCTAAGCCTTTTTTTCTTCTATGCATCATTCCAAACAAAAGTTCAAATTTTGGAGAACATTATAAATATCCTAACATAATCCACTTAAAGCTGACTACTCAGAGACTTGTAGGTCTGATAATAAAGTGTGAAGTTATTGGTTCAATTATTGATTATAAATGCAAGCTGGAAGTCACCAGAAGCCATAATCACCTATTGGTTATGCAGAAACTTATGAAAAGTGAGTAAACAGTCTTCAGTTCACGGAACTGCATATAACCAAAAATTCTACCATGTTTCATGCAATTTTCACTCATGAAGAACAGACAAGAAAATTAACTAATGTTGGAAGAAAATAATTTTCCACTGTCAGAGTTAGCTTGTCCAACTCTAAATGAGTGTGTAAGCTTCTGCTTAGATGTACTAGTTTAATTCAATTAGTAATTAATCACTTTTTATAAATGCTAAATGCACTTAACTAAAGTGGAAAAAGCAGTGAACAGATTTGTGAAGCATTTGTATTGCACTCTGTTGCTTTCAATAGTATTGCATAAGTGAAAGAAATTTCATCTTATCTAGTATATGCTATGTATTTATGCAACACAATTCCTTTTAAAATATAGGTTCCTTTTATAATATAGGTGAAGGAGAAATTTTGAGAGCTGCTAGAGAAATTATTCTCCTGGAGCGCTTTCAAGCAATAACAAAAAATCCCATAGTTGTAGGTATTACCAGTCAAGAGTTCCCAGGATTTTATCAGATTAGAAGCTGGTCCTTTTACAAATTAAATCTTACATTCTTTTTGAGACAAATGCTTATATATCTATTTCTATATATGTATAAAACACAGCTAAGAAATAGCTAATTAAAACTGAAAATGTAAATAGGAAGATCCTTTGTTTTTTTATTTTATGTTTATGGCCAATGGAGATATCCAGTTACTTGAACATCGATTTTGTTCAGAAAATTATGTTCTTCAGAAAGATCCTGACAGAATTTCTTTATGTGAATTTTTCAGATTAAGGCAAAAGATTCTGTACTTGGGCAGAACACAATTTACTTTATCATATCAAGACAAAACAAAACAAAAAACACCTAATGGATATATCTATATACATTTATTAGTTTATAGAAAATGGTAATCATATTAATTATAGACAAATTACCCATCTTTTTCCTTCTTCTGTCTTCATTCCATCACAGAAGAAAGAGTGTGATAATGGATTGCAAAAGAAAGAAAAACAGAGATTCATGTATAGTGGCAAACCATGCAGTTGTCAATCAAAAGCATCATGACACTTTGTCTTCTATAGTCTTTACCTCAAGGTGAAAATTACAGACTACTCTCCATCATTATGCTTTTTTCTCTTTCAAGCAAATCTTCATGAATGGGATAAAAAAGGAATTTTACTTTATTTTGATAGATGGAAAGCTTTGCTTTTTTTTGTGTCCATGATGACAAGTGTCTACTATTATTGTTCCTGTACTTGGTAGCTCAGATGCTAGTCACAGGATAACTTGACCTATTAATTACCTCTGACTTGTCTGTTGTGATGTTCTGTAATGCTGAGTGCTGCATAATATCCTATTATTTTCATTTCCCTGATGAATTATCTGGCACATTTCTCTAGTATTGTCTTTCAGTATTGCCTCATGGCAAATTCTGCTAACAAATGTACCGAAACAGCCAAAGGAAACCAGACAACAGCATATCTAAGACTGGTTTTGCTTCTGGGAAATAGCAAAAAAAAACCAGCATTCGTCAACACTGATGAATGTGCTTTCTTATCAGCATCTAAGAATGAAGATCAAGATATTAAACAAAAATTATCTCAGATCTCTTGGGAGTTACAACTCAAGGAGGTTATTTAGCCTAAGTTATGACTGCAAGATGCTGCTACAGATTTTCTCTGCTTGTTCTGGAGTAGTCAGCTTTTGCTTTTCTTCATTTCACTATCAAAATGTTAAACAACTTGTTTTCACTATGTTTTGTCCTTATCTCTGTTCCCAGAAATTTTGCAGAGAGAATAGCTGAGAAAAGTAAGTCCTTGTGTAAAATTAACCTGTGATGTGATTATCCCTCCACATGTACTAACAGAACTGTATCTTCTTTATGCTATCACACAAGCCCAAATGAATTTAAGTCTTGCTCTTTCTCTCTGTTTCTTTTAAGTTTTAATTACTATTTCTGATTCTGTTTTCTTTGGACTCTTTCATGTGCTGTTATCTGTGGAATCAACCATATGAAATACTCACTCCTTTGAAAAAAAAGAACAATAACAAAACCCCTGTTGATTCTCTGTGAAACAATTCACAATATCTTGTATTAGCAGAAAAAAATTTGAGGAAGTTAAAAATATTAGAAGGGGAGGATGGATCTGAATTTATTCAAAAGTAAAGCATCTGAATGCTTTGAAGTATTCAGAAATAGCTTGTTGCAAAAATTTTGCATGGGTGAATGTATCATATCCTCATCTTGCCAAAGCACTGTCACTGTTCTCTACAAGGAGCATAGGATCCCTATGCAAATAAAGTATGCACCCAAATCATTCAAGTTCTTAACCCTCTTTGCCTGACATAATTTAAGAAATTTTGTATTTCAATGCAGCTAGCAAACAAATGATTTAAAAATATTAATAATCACTTGAAATAGTATTTATAATTTCCTCAGGGAACAAAACTACTTCTGCTGCATAACAATTCAAAGGCTTATAGCCTCATTTGGGATGTATTTGCACTTCTCTTGATATTCTCTATGTATTGTTCCAGAAAATAAATTTCTATTTATAGCAATACATGTTCCACTAAATAGGTCTCTTGATACTGGAGGAGAGAAGGGAGATGAGAATCCTTGAAATCAATAGAAAATTGAAACCTATTTTCTTACTTACTTAAATCCTAATACATGGATTTCTTTAAATCCTGGAAGTTTCTCAAATATTTTTTGCATCTAAGAAAAAAAAAAAAAAAAAGGTCATTAAGTCAGTTTAAGTTCTGCTGGTAAATGATTTAAAATGATTTATTTATTCTCTGCTGCTAAAGAGCAAAAGCACAGGTTGGTTACCCAGAGCCCATTTTCACATTTCAGTAAAAGCTTATGGAAATTGTGTCAACTGCCTTTTTTTGATATTAGCATTGCAAATTAAACACACCATTTGGTTTGATATATGCTGTCTGTATTACCTGTTAATAGGAAAAATGAAAAAGAAATTACTTTTTCGAGTATTTTAATTACGTAAATCAGTGATAATCTAGTTCATAAGAGAGTAAGTCAAATTATATTGATTCAATAAAAGTTTTGTTTCATGAAATACTATGCAACTCATCTTAAGTGTAAATTACTATTTAAAAATATTAAATGCTGATGCATTTAGGTTAGTTATGAAATTATTTACAAATTAAACAATTTAACTGTCTTGTACAGTTACTTCACGTTTTTAATTCTAATGCTAGTAATTGCAGTTAGCGCTTTGTAAACAGAAAAAGCCAATATGAAGCACAAATAATGAACAGAAAATGCGGATCTTCTATGCATTTTTTATGTTTCAGAGAGTAAGTATTTTTACTAGCACCTCCATCACTAGCAATGTATGGAGCAGACTGATAAACACTAAAGAATCTCTTCAAACTATAGTAAGAGTTATACAGCAAAGTCAAATGAAATATTTTATGTACTTCTAGTATGTCAGAGGAATTTGTTTTTTTTTAAGCAAAGTTCCTATCTGATTAACTTCCTGGTCCTGCTAAGTACTAAGCAGCACATCCTCTCAGCCTTTCATCTGATAGCAAAGTCTGTGGAGTAAAGGGAAGTCAGCACTTGAAAAGACATGAAAAAACCTTTTGAGGAATCAGGTCCTTTTAATTCAGGGTATCACTCAAAAAGCATGAACAAATGTGGAAGTCTTTCTACTGTCTTAGTTGTATGAATCTGTTCAAAATCAGCCTACATTTTAAATTCTTTCATGATTGAGAATTTGCCCAAACAGGTGTGCACTCAGAATTAACAGTGTATCAGTACTTGAAATGGTTGGTAACCCCAAGGATGGTGATACAGCAATATCTGTAAAGCTCTCTTATGTGCAGAGATTTTCACTTCTTCCATTGCTCCTTTCTTGAGTCTTTGAAGGAATGGGTGTTGCTTAATACTTGCTCTTTTTCTGGGTTCTACCAATGGTTCAGAGTTTCAGCTTTATTCTCCGTGTGTTTAAATGGTGTCTTAGAATTTGAGTGTTACATGTTAGGCGTTGGAAAGATTGCTAAGTAACTTCCACAAGTTTCCTGTGCCTCCAATATTAGCTAAGTGAAGTAGTACAAGACCATATATTATAGTACAAGTACAAGAATAGATAACAGCTGCCCAGTGTCTGTCTTGGTGTCTTTTTCTTCATAGAAAGCAGTAGACAATCTAAGGGAGATGTTAGGGCAGAAAATGGCTCTGTATTCCTTTTGACCATCTCTCACAAGAGGAAATTAGGAAAAGAAGTGAGATGGTTGCTTCACTTTTGAACTTGGAAATTAGTAAAAAGTGAGGCAGAATTAATAACTAGACTGCAGGAAGACTTTTAATAGTATTCAAGGCAATAATACTGAAGATTACACATGTTAAGGACTCAAATATCAGTAAATTCTGTGTCAGTAGGATAAAATTTATTTTCCTAAACATAGGCCTGCAGTATCATTTTAGATTGCCCAAGGTTTTTTGCTCAGCTGCTGCTTTCATATTTGAAAGTCCAGTGCAGATAGCTGGATACCTTCAGGCATCTAAAATGTCAACAGATGTTGATGATGATGACACTAAATCTGTCTTTTAGATATATTGTGCCAATTGACTGTTGCTCTGGGCTCTGTCTGTTGCTGGTTCACTTTATATCACAATAAATAATGGTGTTTTTTATAACAGTATACACAGAGGCGACTTCTTATTTCTTACTTTTGCCAAGAAAAACTTGATTCACTGAGTAAACAATTGAATGTGTATTCCATTTTTCACATGATTTTAAATAAATTCTGCAATATAAAAACGCCTTTCTGAACATTTGCATTGTAAATATCTACTGTAACACCTCTCTTTTAACCATGTCCTAGAATTAGAAACTGATAGCAGCTTAGAACCCAACGGCTTCACCCTCACAAAGGCCTTTTTCTTGGGGTTTATGCAGGAGTTGTTACATTTTGATCAAAACCTCCACACCTTCACCCAGTAGAGTGTACTTCGGAGGAAAACCTGTTGACTATATTTCATGGTCTTGAGTTACAATTTATTTTCTGTTCAAAATTGTATGTCAAGAACAGCTTTGGATGCACTAAGGTGGATGCATAAAATTTCATGAAAATGGAGAATAGTTTGATAGTCAAGGAACTTTTCTTTTCCTTGTAAAATTCTCATATATGCTATAGGAACTTTTTAAAACAACAACAGTAAACTAACTCAAAAATCAGATAGCTGAATTACAAAATTAGCTGTGTAGCAAGCAAAGCCTGAAGGCAGTTCTGTGTTCTGTGAGAGGATAATCCCAGAAATCTCCAGAGAATCCACTTTTCCCCGGCTCTGCCAACACTTCAATCATCATTTTTCCAAGTATAACTGAACCTGAACCAGAATAGTAAAATAGCTTGTACCAAGAAGTATCTATGAAATGGATGATAAGCTTTAGTTAATTTTACTGTGCAAACCTCTTGGGAACCTGGGCTTATTAACTGCTGTCTATTAAATTGATAATTAAATTGATAATTGAACAGTTAACATTATTAATTTTATAAAAACACAAATCTTAAAGAAACTATGGTAATACAAAACAAAACAACTTGGAAATTGTGCTTTTTTCAGATCTGTTAACTGTTTTTTTGCATTTCTTTCATTTCTTTCATTTCTCATTAGTGTTTTTTTTTTGTAGAAATTAAATCACATCTAAGTACTGTCCATGAATTCCCCATTAGGCCCAAATGATGTTTCTAAAGCTTCCAGAGAGCCTAATACTCTGTTTTCCAGTTATCTGAGGCTTTACAGTTTAAAAAGAAGTTGGAAGTTTTGTATTTGAACAGATGTCCTAAAAAGGGGGAAAAGATGGCTATATCTGAAGGAAAAGTGGAGACAATATCAAGCATCATCTGGTTTAAATGAGTGCAGTTATTTAGATTCTAGTTCTGTGTCATTGTCCCAGTGATGGCAGACACTAAGCACACACAAAGTATGAAGAGTATCCCAATTGGTGCTCTTGAACACAAACTACAAGGCTTTATTACAAATTGTTCCTGTAGAACAACTATGATTTATGAACATCCAAAGAGAATGCTCCACTGTGAGTTCATGAAGGTGCACTGTTTGACTAGTGTCCGTATACTTTGTACTTCTGATATCAATACTCCTAATCTTTCCTTGTGTGGTGCAATGGTTTTTAATTTCTACTGCCATCTTGTTCATAATCAGCTTTGATGCTCATAATTGAACTTGCCTGAAAACTTGACATCTTGAATTAGTGCAGAGAGCTGGCAGCATTAGAGTCCATTAACTTCTGTCATTGTCTCTCACTGACCATCAGCAACCCAGTCCCTAGAAACCTGTGAATCAGCATTTTAATGGGCCAACACACACCAGTGTGATGCCTAGCTAGGGATAGTTGCCGAAGTGCCTTCTTTTCTCTGTAGTGAGCACATTTCTGCAGTTTCTTGTTATGAGCCTGTCAAGGTATACAAAGCATGTCCTCCTTACCTGGAGCTGAAACTTGGCAGCAAGCTGCCTGTACTGTGGGGAGTCAGGGTCACTAAGCTCAGGCGTATACTCCTGATCGGTGAGAGTGACACTGAACTCCACCATTTGCTCCACGGGCAGTTCTGGAACGGCATTTGTTCCCAGCTCCTGGGGGGAAAAATAGGCAAAAGGGAAAAAGAGGAGAATAATACTTTGCGTGTTTTTCTGCTTGTTTGTTTTGTTTTGTTTTGTTTTCCACAATGTTTTCCTCAATATTTAATACGGAGAAGAGCTCTTTTTTAAGTGCTTCCCCAAAACGACATTCTGAACTCTCTCCTGCAAAGGGTGAAGATTCCTAACCACATCTGTTAGCCTATTTCTTCTGCCTTTATAAGTTCATAGTACTGTGAGTTACTTCAATATGCATCAAAAAGGGTGATAACCAGACATTTGTTGCAAAGTGAGGGTTGCAAAAAATTTTCTGACTTTGAACACAATGAAAGTGATACAAATGCAATTGCCACTTTGGAGGAAGCTTCTTGCTCAAGAGCAGAAACAGGCAGATTACCTTTAAGGGATCACAGGAGATTACCAGGTTGCCCAATGCTGCTCCGTGTTTAGACATTTGCAGCTTTGTTTTGCCTTTTTCTTTCTTTTTTTTTTTTTTCTGGTAAAGAAGTGGAATTTGTTTTTCTTGGATTAGACCTTTCCTGTGCAATTGAATGCCCTGTTATTAAAAGTCCTCTTCTTTTGTTTACTGCTTCCTATTATTGTACTTGCAATTTTGGTCAAAACACTTCTTTCTTTTACAATGTTAATCTGCAGAGGTGTGTCATTTACTGGCTACTCTGTGCTGCTCACAAGAATGAAATCATACAACAAAAAACCTTCAATCAGTGTTTTCATCCTACACATAGAGCAGCTACATGACTCTCGTGCTTCCTTCAGGGAGATAGCTACTAAGGACTGGGACAAGAAAGAAGGCGAGAAAGGAGAGATTAATTAGGGTCAGTCTCCTAGTCCATATCAAATTTTTAACAAAACAAAAGCGATTTTAAACCCATTTTCTCTTCAAATTTGTATTGGCTCCTCCTTTCCCACAGCCATGATACAAGTGACAGAAGCGCACCTGTGGACAGCAGCTCCATCTCAGACTATTTGGGGAAGTTGGGGTGATGATGGTCAGCATTGCTCTGCAACTGCTGCTGCCCTTCTGGAAGTTTCCACATGGAAGGCCATGAAGCAACGGGGGCAAGTAATATCCCTTCCTGAGTGCTAATTTTGCTAGCTAGGCTCAAAATAACAGAGGTGAAGGAATAAGCAGGATGGACACAAAACTGTCCTCACCTTCACAGGAGTCTTTGTGTCATTGACGATTTCATTGAGCAGCGTCCCATTGGGCATTGGTGCGTAGGGAGAGAGCGAGGCGCTGGGAGAGCCTGGGAGATGTGGGAATAAAACAAAACAAGAACAGGGATGTGTGCCAAAGATGGACAAAACTGCCTGTCACAGACCTGTTTGCAGGATTCCTCCTCACTGAACCAAGCTGCTCTTATTTATACATCCTTAACACTTAATGTTTTTCTGGCATTATTTTAAAGAACTTTGGTACACAATGATATTGATATATCTAGACTGAATAAACCACTGAACCTAAATTAATGTCACAGCATCAGTGCAAATCTCTGGCTATAAATCATTCTTTATTTTCATCTGTTGGCTTATTTTGGTGAACAAAATGCAGCAACTGATAGTCTAAATGTTATTTCATGACTGATGCCAAATTACGGTTACTCACTGCACATGAAACTAAGAAAACATAGCTCATAAGATGCAGCTGAAGACTGTGAAACAAACCTGAAACAAAATGTCATAGCAGGCATGTTGTCAAGAAGTCAAAAAGTAATTTTTGTACCTCTTTTTGTCAAAACATTTTTCTTTATTGCACTGCACCAAGCTTGTCATAGTCCTATTGCATTCACTAAATTACAGCCTTCTACAATCTACAAGTCACTAGTTCTAGACAGTCAATTTAATGGACAGACTCAGAGGAAGCAAGTTTGATTTTTACCTGTAGAAATGGAAGGAATGTCTTCCAGCTTTTTGCCACCTGTTTTCTCTGTGGATATTTCATCCTTCCTATTAATCAAATAGAAATTAGTGATTTATTAATTTATTGATTAACAATGCTTTACTCACAATGGCAAAGATTTAACAAAACACAGAAATAACTCCTATATTAAGTGTATTTTTAAATCAAAAACTTGATTCTAATGAAATATTTTGATGACTTGGTTAAACTGGGCAGTGTAACAGCAAATGGGGAGAAGAGAGATCACAGAAATGAGATCTAGTAGCACTGTCAATGCATAGACTAGGCTATATGGCAGGGCTTGTTTTTTCTGTCTTTGAACAGAAAGCAGATTTGACTGCTGAATAAAATGCAAGCAAACCTCCCTGTAACCTATCCAATCAAGTATCCTCTCCTTTACTGTACTGCCTGCTATCAATATAGTTCACAGCATTGGTTTTTTTGTATCATTGCCATTATTATTATTTATTATTTCAGTTGTAAAATTTACGGCTATGTGCTTATGAATAAATTTTGGAAGTGAGTATGTTAACTTGCTTGATAAGTACTGAGAGCATATGTATATATGCATACACATTCTATAATAAATCAGTTAAAGATTTCCATAAGACTATAAAATAGTTTGCTCTGTAAAAACTAACTTTTATTCATTTGTAGTTTTTGGAAAATAAACGGATTCTTAGATATGGATTTTATAAGCTATATTTTGAGATTTTCCTTTTTGTACATTGGAGACAAAGAATCATATAATTTGATTGAAAAGTGCCACCATTGAAATAAATGAAGATGGAATTTCTAAAAATTTCTATAGAAATAGTTACTACTAAATCAATGTATGAAACTGGGGGTATTTGTCAAGACTGATCTAAGTGAAAGAATTCAGGGCACTGCAAATTCAGCATGGTCTTCTCATTTAGCACCGTGAAGCTGGGTTGCATGTGTGTACAGAACTAACCTTGCTTTTTAGTAAAATACCTGAAGAATATGGGCAGAGCCTGTCTACAATACCTACCTAAGTATGAGACTGACCTCTACTTATCTACAGAAGATAGAGGACAATCTGTTTCCTCCAACTACAGTGTAGTGATGAAGTCCAATTATGCATAGCACAGCTACCTGCATTTCCAGTTAAAATATTCATATAATTTACTTCATTAACTTCTGAACTGTACTGAAAGCTGTACTGTTCAAGAAGAGCATAAAAATGCTAAAACCATTCACTTATTGCCTTCATGCTGCTGTTTGCACTAAACTGAGTGAAAATGCTTCCCTTTGGACTTCAAGAGGAATTTAATTAGGTCCTACATTTAAAAAATACATTAAAAAATACATTTCTTAGAAAGAAGAACACTTGAAGCTCCAATATTGTAATCAATATAAATACATAAGACCTCTGTGATCTTGAGACAGTAGAACATAAAAGCAGAAGGTATTTACTGCATCTGAAAATCTAGGAAAATTTGAAAGAAAAGTAATTTATTAATCTAAGAAACAATGGATAATGATTTGTCTGCCTGTACTGTGATATCCAAATGCAGAGAGAAACACAGTCCAGTCTTATAACTTTAATCCTACCATTCTCAGACTTTTGAGGATTGGCAGAAGCATTTTTTTTGTTTGTTTGTTTTGTTTTGGTTGTTTGTCTTTCTTGTAAGAGAGTATTTATACTGTAAAGCAGTACATTAATTAACACCAGTCTGACTTTTAAAAATGAACATGAACTTGTCATATTTTTGCTAAGTGCAACCTCTATGATAAACCTTTTCTTTACCTCTCTGCCTTTACTTTTGAGGAGAATTACAGTTCTGGGTAAGCTTTAGCTCAGCACAGCATCAAAAGTAGTCTAATGGCTAACAGGTGGTGACTCTGCTGGAGATTCACGCTTAAGTTCCTCTAGGAGGACCTGCTGTCTCAAAGTAGACTGACAACTCAAACATTTGGGCAACATTCATTATTTATGATTCAGTTACTTTGTACTACAACATGTGCAGTATTCAGATCTGTCACAGAACACACCAAATACAACACAATGCTATCTGTGTATATATACTCACATCCACACACATCTACAATTAACACTTTCAAAAAAAGGCGGGATCATTAAGCAGCAGGATTTCTACTTTTGCTTTACTTACCTTTCCTGGAAGGTTCTATGTTTTACTCGCTGCAAAAAGATTAAGAAAAACAGTATTTTACTAGTGGGAGTATTCAACAATATAACAGAAGTCTGTTAGTCCTTTGTTTATAGGATTTTTATGCTTTCCTTCTAACTTGTGCCCCCTTCTCTTCCTTAGCAATACTTTGCTTTTACATGGCAGGTGGGGAGGGTCTTGGAAATCTTCCGCATTTGTAAACAAATGTTGGTAATTCTTACCCGCTGGATAATTTCTAGATGCTCTTGGGAATTGCTAAAGTTTTTGCCAATGTCAAAGATGCAGAAGGTTTCCCTCTGGCAGGCAGTAACCCAGTTCTGATATTCATAAGTATCAGGAATCCGATCCAGAAAAATACGAAAGGCTTCCCACACAGCTTCCTGGCAGACTGAGTAAAAAGAAGGGGGATAGGGATGCATACTTTATACCACAAAATAAACTTTAAGACCATTTAAAAATGAATTTTGAGTTACACATTTTATTCTAACCAGTAAACAAATTCAACATCTTTAAGGCTTTTAGGTATTTTTGAGTTGACATTTGCCTTTATGTTGAAGGCTTATTCTTCCCGCACCTTGAAAGAGACATAAACTTGAACCATTATCATCACTATTAATAAACAACAAACACAATCACACTTCCTTCATCTCAAAAGCATATAAACTGATTGTTAAACTAATTGTTTTATTACAGCAAACTGTAAGGTAAAAAAAACCTAGCCATTTTAATACATGAATAATCATACTTTAACTGTGTACTAAGGTTTTATATATTAGAAAAGATTAACTGGGCACAGAATAAGCTGAACAAGCATGTGTAAAATTTTGATATTTCCCACACATACAATATTTTAATGTAAAGATTTTTTAAAATGCAACAGACCAAAGTGCTTTGCTCATATTATAATGTTGAGTGCATTTAGTCTTTTAAAAGCCTTAAAGATTTTCTGCAGCAGCAATTTGACGTGTAAACTGCACATTCTTTCCTGTTTCTTTGAGCCTTAGAAAAATGCCTTAATATAGTTAAAACTCCTTTCCTTCTCTGGAAAGAACACAGATTCCTTTTTCCCCTGCAAGTGTACACACTTATTTATTCAGTATTAAATATCTCCTCTGTAGTGACGAATCACTATGTTGAATGCCAAGCTACATCAAGCAAGATTAACAGGTACGGTACCTATGGAGAGAACAGCAGTACTCTAAATCATTTAAGGAAATGAAAATGAACACATAGAGAGTATGACAGTGGGAGAGATTTGGAAAAGCTTTAAGGAATTTTCATTTACTGGATGCAAACTGGCTCCAGCTGTTAATTATGTGAGGTGATATAAAACATACATAAAAATCTAATACTATTACTCATATATATCCTACTGTCTCACTCCTTATGCAAGAAAGCTGTGAAGTTTAGCTATAGTGTGTAACACACATGTTATAATACATGTTCCGTCCTGGCCTTCACTGTTTAAATCTATTTTGTAACAACCAGAAACGCATCAAGCATTTCAAAGAGAACATTTAAAGAGTCCTGCTGCAAAAAGCTTCTCTCTACGTGGTGTGCAAGTGAAGTTTGTGACATGCATGAGTGAGGGAGGGGAGAAAGCAGCAGCACTTAGGATATATAGTGGCTGTTTAGGCATACTTTGTATTGCTTATTTTCCTTTTTTTTTCTCTTTTCTGGGAACACTGCTTCTAGGTGTCTCTGGAAAAAGGAGTTTCTGCAAGTCACAGAGGGAGATGGCAGGTGAGACTTGGCTTCCAAGTGCATTTACAGACCATGGCTGAAATCTCCTCTACGAATATCCAGACAGCTACTACCTATCTGATTAATTATATTCAGATCATATTGACACATCTTTTCATGCCTGTATAGATACCAGTTGCTCCCTGCACTGAAAATGTTTGGGTTTCACCTGCTTTATTTTATGTATCCTGTAGAATGAATTCTGGGTATACTTGGGTTTTGTCTGAAATCACTGAGTGCTTCAGAGATCCTCAGGCCAGCCCAGACTGCAGGCAGGACGTGCAGGCCCTGGTGGACTTGCCTGCGGATGTGCAGAAATACACACTTAAGTGGGTTGTCCGCTGCAGGATTTGTAAATTTGGCTTTTGTAGGACAACAAACACGGCTCTGTAGCTGTTAAAACTCATCTGTTTTAAACTGAACCACTTCTGTTCATCTGCAGCTACAAAACAGTCTTCAAGTCTGGTGTGAAGGGATTTGTCTTTGTTCAGCATGGCCATGATGATTAAATATTAAAGGCATCTGTTTCGCTCTAATGATAATGATGTTTGTAATAATACAAACTGATTCTTGGGTTTATGAACTAAGCAATTTAGCAATGTTGTTTTTCCTTAGTGAAGTCTCTGCCTCCCTGTTAATGGATGACTGCTTCTGTCCTTGTTGATTCCTTTGTTTGGTATTTTTAGTGCCAGCAAAGCTATCTGGAATTTTGTTAAAGGATAATATTCACTCAAAATGAAAGAAAATGTTGAAGTCTGTTCTTTAAAGTTAGAATGCTTTAAAGTTAGAAGGAGATTTTTGTACACAATAGGAAAAAAAAGCAAAATATTTTCCAGCAATTTAAATGCTGTTGCTTTTACAGAATCACAGAATCACAGAATCTACAAGGTTGGAAGGGACCTCTAGAGATCATCTGGTCCAACCTTCCCGCTC
>JAUBOD010000696.1:3380890-3391934 GCA_032353885.1 Nothura maculosa | reverse complement strand
AACCCCTAATCGGTACTAGTGCCTGGGGTTATTCCTCCCCAGGTGCAGGACTCTACACTTGTCCTTATTGAACCTCAGATAAGATCCTGACCAGTCTCTTCCTTATAGTGAAGTAGTGAGAACCCTAAATTCTGATAGCACTAGCACTGCCGGTGACAGAAAGATGTCTATGATGTAGTCTTTTCTCATATTCATTTCTATATCCTTTTTATACTGTATGGAGATGCAGCTGCATCCCAGGTGCATAGGAAGGATCTGACCAGCTAAAAAGAGCTCAGATGAGCAGAGGCAGATTAAAGTAAAACATGTCTTTATCAATCATATGCAGCCTAGATCCTGTAAGTGAATACTAGGAGCAAGACTAACACTGCCAGGGAAGCATGAAAGAGTGTCCATCTTCCCATGCAGGAATCAAAGCAGAAGTCCTTGCCTTTGCTTTCAGCTTGGAAGATTGTACACTGAATTGACACTCCACTAGTACATGTCACATAGCTGATGTCTGCATCCCCAGTAGCACAGAACCTTTCATGTACCTGTTTTTATCTAGTCTTATACTACCTTCAATGTCACAGTGTTCAGGAATAACAGGACCCCCTCCTGCCACACTAAATTTGTCAGTCAGTATTTGTGCACTGTGGTTGGTGGATGATACCTGTCATACTATACTTCTTTTACCAAATTTCAAGAAGTTTGCTAATGTTCTTTTTATATTTTTCTTTTTTAGAGCAGAGGTTTCAGTGTTGGCACCTAGCTGAGATGTGTAGGGCATTTTATACCTCTTGATGCTGTTGGGCTGCTTGCTGTCAGTGCTTTATCAGATGCTGTGACTGTATTTGAGTAACATCTCCAAGCTTGTTGTCAGCTGACAACTGACAACTCTTAAAAACTTGACAGAATGGAATCCCACATTAGAGAACTTAATGCTAAGAACTCATCCATTCAAATCTTGTCTCTGCTAGCAGAGTGCCCTTAGAACAAAATTACATGCCTTGTTTGTGCTTCTATATGCTTTATATGTTCAATATGTCCTTTACATGTCCAATATAGCCTTTCACTATTTTTAACAGTGAAAAAACTTTGAGAGGAATTTCTGAGAGGACTCTGCCCAGCTTTCATTACATCCTGGTGGGTACTGCATTTTATCTTTGAGCTAACTGGGGTAACAGAGGCACAGGAGGGAATTCAATTTGGATCTCACTCCTCTAGGTTTAAGTTCACTCAGTTGGTAAACTATCCAGTAAGGGGGATAATAATGCAGTAATTCCCATTAGTGCATGAATGTTTTGCTGAGGGATAAAGGGTTCAAACAGATGCCTAGCTTCAGAGGAAGTTGAACCGTGGCCATGGAAGGATTCTTGTGTTTCTGAAAAAGGGGAAGAGGGCAAAGGCAAATACTTCTCCTTCAAATTAATATTGGTTGTAATGAGCCCTTCAATTATTAGTTGACCTGTTAGTGTGTGTGAATGCTATTCTTAAGTGTCTTTAAACAGTAACATTAACCTGGGCATCTAATTGTAACAAGGACCTAGAGGGTCCCAGCCCAGGCCTCCATCTTGGAAGATTGCACTGAAAGACTCTGCTTACTAGTGCATCAGCGAGCATTGCATCCCGAGCAGCACAGAACCTTTCATGCACCTGTTTTTATCTGGTTTTGTACAACACTGAGTGCTACCTCGTGTGTTAGGGAATTACTGGGCCCTTCCTATGTGTGTGTGTAATAGACCCTGTACTGAAAGCACAGTAAATCCCATCGGTGTATCTCATGCTTGGATTCACTGAGCCAGAAAGTCACCTGTATATATTCACAAGGTATGCTCAAGCTGTCTTAGACGTAGGAGAGGAGTTCTAGGCTCCTAGCATGGATATTAACCTGCTATATTAAGTTGCTTAAAAGGTAGCTTCTATAACATTCAGCATTTTGAAACTAAAGCTTTAAAATATTTTTAAATTCTTGTATGAAAATGTACGAAGATCTTAATTCTTTACAATTCAGGAGAATGGTTGGTTTTCATAAATCCTGCTACTTGGTAGGAACAAGTGACAACATTTCTTTGCACATTTATGGAAGATGAACAGGTTTTGTTTTTTTTTTTTGTAGTAACATAGTACTTGAATGCTACAAGGAAGGGGTGTCCATGAATCCTCATATGATATATTCCTATTGTTTTCCTTTTGTTTAAAATACTATCTGTCTCACAAAAGGAGGAAAAATATGCGCTTCACATCATATATGGGAAATAATCTGGATAAAATTTATTCTAACATATGTGGCTTTTAGCAATACCAGCAATATCATTTTGTTGTTTAAATTTTTCTTTTTGTTTTTAATGCTGATACATCCAAAACTAGCCTATGAAATTAAGCAATGGTAACTTATTTTTTTTAGGCACAAACCTTTCATTAATCCAAGTTGGCAAAAATCTCTGCTTTCATTTAACTAATTGCTTTGGAATTTCATTAGTATGAAGAAATTAATTTTTCAAAGAAACAAAAGCAGATACAATAATCTCTCAGCTCTTATAATTCTTTCAACCCCTCATACATGTCTACTTACTATACTAGGAAGATTACATTCCACTGATAATATTCTCTTGATTTTTTTGAATACATTTATCTGATACTGACCAATAACAAATCCACATTGACAATGAAAGCAGTTGTAACAACCACTGTTACTGAACATGCTGTAAAGTTTGTGACGACAAACACAATTCTGACCTTACCTGCATGGGTATTATAAGAAAATCATGCTTTCCTTGACATGACATATCTCATTTAGGATGGAAATATATTGTTTCTCTTTCATTGATCCTCATCAGCTCTACTCACCACTGCTTCTAAAGTTCATGGAGAAACTATCAAAGGCTACTAAAGAGTTCATTACCAACACCTGAATGCTGTCACAGTCAAGTTAAAACCCAGGAACCAGAAAAGAAACAGCACTGAAGGATAATGGGTTTAATGTTGACATATGAAGCTTATGTATATATTTCTATTTCCTTGGCCATTCTGGAAATCCAAAATGCTTTTCTATAGGGATTGCATCAAAGCATGCAAGAGATTGTTCTATTTGAGTAGTTCTTGGAGTGACCTACCCAGCTCTGCAGTGTTGAAATAATCATTTCAAGACCTCTGCTATTCACTTGCTAACCAGCCTGACTCAAGGAGAACAACCATTCTCTAAGAAAGTCAGTGAGACAGCATAGTTCTTGCAGTATTTGCCATACGTACCAATATCGCAGTAATCATGGTGTGCAGGTCAAAGAGAAACATTAGTATAGAATGGGGTTATTGAAATAGCTGAAGTCAACTATGGTCACAATTAGAATAGTTGGTATATAAGAAGATTTCTGGGAAATCAGAAGCGACTATGCCATCCCTGTACTTGAATACGTCAAATTGGAACCAATCATTTTTTTATTAGTTTGGGAGTACTCATCCTGCAATATAGACTTCAGCGTCTGGCTAATGTTAACTCCGGCTAACTTCATCTTAACTATACTTAATTTGTATCTTCTCAAGTTACAATGCAATAAAGTGTAAAGGTGCACATAGTAAGTTGGAAAGGATATTGGAGCTCATCTAGTCTCATTCCTTACTCTAAGATGGACAACTTCTGAGCTAGTTAAAATTGATGTAGATTTGAGGTAGAAGAAGAAAAGGAAAATAAGTCCATTAGAAGAATTGTCTCCATTAGTGCTGTAACAGCAATGTCATAAAATAAAAAGTGAGTACAACATTATCTCCTATCTGAAATTGCTGAGGCTTTTATGATCTATGTTGAGATGAGTAATCCTATGTATGACAGATATACCTGGAGCATATCTACTAAAAAGGGCATCTTCAGGCCACTTAAGTTCATGAATACCAAGGTTATTATCCATGGTTGGATAAGGTCTGAGAGAGGTATTGAAAGGTTAGCAGTGGTCAAGGGGGAATTAATTTTGGCTCTGCAGTGAAGTAGAAATTTAAGAGCCAGCAGAATCTTTTTACTACAAAGACAAGCACAGGTGGCCTCAATATGTGGCCTCAAAAATATATAAATTTTTTGATTCTTGAATTGAATCTAGGCCCTACTAACTTACGGGCAGCTATGTGATTAGACGTTTGCTTAGATACACTGAACTCTGCAGTTATCTTGCTTTATGATCCTAATACCTCTGAGAGGTTAGGGCCTCACATGCTCCTTTGTTGCACCTCAGGTGCCCTTTTGTGAAATGAGGTATTGCTCTGCCTGATAGGTATATTCTAAGTTAAAGCTGATGGTCCACTTATATACTTTGCTAATGCTGCTATTCTAAAGTACCTGCCCAGTAAACAGCAATTGATGGGACTAAGTAACAGTGGAGTAGGAAGGCCTCTCTCCACAGCGTTCTAATAATGGCCTTGTTAAAGAAGAATATAATAGCTACTTGCTAAAAGGCCATGCTAGAATGAGCACCTAGCATGTCTTTCATTTGCTTATATGACAAATACTCTGAATAAAACCACAAGGGATTTGGCCTTACAGGAAAATACAGGTGATTGACTTACTTAAAAGGAAAAACATGCTGGACCAATTTAATTCCACTTACAGAGAAGGCAAATTACTGATCAAATAGATCTATACAGAGAAAGAGATATTGGAAGATATTTCTTTTAGAGATGTGTCATTCAGTAGCACACATTCCTAACAGAAAGTAATTAATTATTGGAAAAGCAGCGGGGCTTGCATGAAGGTGCAGGATAGAAGGTACACTAGTACTTAATTCCTGTAAAGACTGGAAGAATTGTGTGGCAAAGAAACAAGAGATGACTCTTACTTTAATGCTAGAGGGACCCAGAATGGGAAAGAAGTAGCCATGTAGAAGAGAAAACATGTATTTAAAAAGTTTTAAAAACATTTGAAATCAATCAAGATACAGCAGAACACACAGTTTTCCTTTTAGAAAGAGGATAGAGTGTTTCCTGTGCATGCTGAATTCTGGCCATGTCAATTACTTTGCTGCTGAAACTATAGGGAAATAACGTTTAGCTGAGCTGTGTAGAATAACATAAATGTAATCTAGATTTCTAGCAGGTAAATACTGTCTCCAAATAAGCTTATTTTATTGAAGTCTATGGAATCCTATCATATCCAATCAAGGGAGATTTTTTTTTATACTACTAATGATAACCTTATTTTCCATGTTACTTTTAAGCAAAAAAGCCACATATCTTAATGTGAAGTTACATATAATGTACTACTAAGTCTGGTATGGATGTAAGGACATCTATAATTAAATTTTAATATTTTAGCCTAATTATTCAATTGTAACTCTTGGGAAATAAGATGAAAAAAATCTATCTTAATCTAGTCTATCTAAAAATAATACAGTTTCACTTTTATTTGAAAAATGAAGTTTTGCTTTTTTAAGTGGAACCAGGACACCTTGCTTTAAGTTGATAAATCTTATTTCATGTGTTAAGCTAGAGAATAATAATAATAATGCAAAAAGCTAATGTCCTTTCTTTCGTGGAAGTTTTGTGTTCTTTCAGTTCACTGTCCCTTTGGCACAGATTTGTTTAACCCTTTTTTTAAGGGCAATTATAGTAATGAAGAGCTGCAACAGTTATTGTTGAATTGGGACAGCTGAACAGGAAAGGGTAAGTCAGAATGAATTAAAATGATTTCAGAGAGCACACAGAAAGCCTTTGTGACTGAATAAATAGAGGATAGTTGCTTGTTGAGTGAAAACTAAGCAGCCTTAAATGCTCTTTGGCTGCTTTGCAGTCTCAGAGACCATTAACTGCTAAGATCTACCCTGAATCAATATAAAGTTTTGAGAGTTCAGTACTTCTCTATATTTCACTAGTTAGCTTGAATTTTCAGTGCTTATAATTCAACAGTTAACATTTACTTTTGTGTCATATTTTACATGTATATTTTTTGGCATCATAAAAATTTTATCCATCACCCTAATTTTGTCTTTTCATTCTTAGATTGTGTTAGGACAAGAGCAAATGGAGTCCAAGTCCTGAGGCCATTTCCTGGATTCTGACAATATTCATGGCCAAAAATAAACACTCCTCTCTGAAGGGCCTTTGCATAACTCCTCACAGGTTTCTATTTGTTTACTTGGAACAGGAGGTGCTCTTGGATGGCCTCTAAACGTCTGAGAAAAGGATTCTTTCAGTAAAATAAGGAGAAGGAAAACCAAAAGACATTACTTACCTTGTTCACCTTGAAATACAGATGAGAGTAAAACAAGAATATAGGCTTAGGACAGTTTTGTTATTGGGGGTTGAAAAAGCAATTGGTTAACCCTAAAAATATGTGGAGATTTGGTTTTGTGTTTTTCTGTTAAGATAGCAATACTTTGTATCTTAGCCTCTCCTTTCTTGGTCTGTTGTAGTTAACAGGTACTGTAACCTCAAATAGCCCCAAAAGCCTCAGATCATCTATATAAAGATCATTAATGAGTGACTAATACAAACATTCAAGCCATTGCAAATGCCTGTGTACTTTTGCAAGTATTTTCCCCTAAATATCTGTCCCTAATACTAAGTTGTATAACAGTAATTTTGGAACCATCCCTCCTCTGATAAAGATTATTCTTCAGGCAAGCATTAAGTTTCTTTAGAGGTTTGTGTTCATGTATTTGAGATACAATAGAGTTCTCACAGTGGTTCTCACAGTGTTTTACCAAACTTTTTTATAGGAAATATACTGTAATGTATAAGATAAATTTACAGTAGGTAAAAATATTTGATCCTATTTTTCACATTATTACTTTCTCATTTGATAATTACAACTGTGAACATAAATAAGATCAACCGTGCACTAATAACCTGAAATTCATTTTGTCTCATTACATCATGGAATACATATCTTAAATGTGGTACAAGCTGAAAAATCTTTTTTTTTCCTTGTCAGAAATTAACTGTCATTCTCTTATTTTGCACATTTACATTAATGAATAAATGAAAATATTTGCATGAAATAAGATAAAATCATAGAGCATATATATTTACTGTTAGCTAATCATCATACTAATACTACTGTTACATCATACTAATACTACTATTAGCTAATCATCATCAAGGATATTTTCATTGTTGTAATTGCTCACTAGACAAGATTTACATAAATCCAGTTGATATACAAGAATTTTATTTTTTTTTTGAAGAAAAACAGCATATCAAGATTGAAAAAATGATAAATGTGTGATGCATAAATAAAGCTTTCCAAATAGACAGTGCTGTGTTATTTTGTGCTATCTTGTTAACAAATACTTAAATAACATTGAAGAGAATGTCTCCTTTATCAGTTTTCTCTTTTTGCATTTAATTAAGATGTCTGAGATTGACAGAAAATGGGTGGACATTCATGAAAAATTTGGACAAAGCATAAAGCAGTTGTGATGTGTGCTTTTTATTCAATTATCGACATGTCAGCGCATAGGTAGAAAATGTCATTAAGCAACCTACCCCCAAAATAAAGACCTCCTTTAACCTCTAAATCTACTGAACGTGAAAATGAGCAAAGACACATCTATTTTTTTTGTTACTGAATCTTTAAAATTGCTGTAAAATTTTTAAGTGACATAAAGCACTTTCACAGATACTTGTTTCAGTTATTTTGCCCCTTTCAGAAAATTATTTTTAAAATTAAAGGGCTTTTTGCATCATGAAAGATGTGCTGGTGTATTCAAACTAAACAGTGTCTCTTGCAGAGACTCTAAACCTTCTTTAGAGATTTAGACTGGAAAAAATGAAAAATGTAAAAATGAATGAGACAAATATGGCCAACATTTAATTTATCTAGCCTTTCAGTGGTAGCATTAATAACTATACCATAACATCACCAAATTCAGTGCAAATTCTGCAATATGCAACCTAATCTTTACATTTTTTTTCAACACATGTAAATTAATATAATCTTTTTACAAATGAACTTACCTTTGCTTCCATGAACTTGGAGAGCAAGACAAATGACCAAAAATATTAATCCAGTTTTCAAATGCATGCTGGCTGTTAATCATTCAAAGTTTTCAAGAAAAATCATGCAGGAATATTTAGATGAAGTAGATTTTTTTTTTAGACCTAAATCCCCAAGTTTCTTCCTTTTCCTTCTTTATATGATTTTCTTTCTCATGTGCCTGGCAGCCTTGGACTGCAACTAGGCAAAGAGTGCAACAGGTGCCACGATGCAAGAACTGGCTGGCCAGACACCTCAAATGCACACAGTTCCAGCCTTGGGGACTGGAGTGTTAAGACAAGAGTGACGAAGTTTAAAAAAAAAGAAGAAGAAGCAGTGTCTGTTTCTGGAATAATCTGTTTATCTGCTACTCAGACATAATCCCTCTTATGTTCCAGCTGGAAGAGCTGTCTTCATCTTATTAACCTTCTGGAGCAGCATCTGTCAGTCCCAGCAGCCTTCAGCAGAGCCATGATAAACAACAGAAGTCCTTTCAAACATTGGTCATTTGGGCATTCCCGAGACACAGCGTGTGAACAGAGGAGAAATAATAGGGAGAGCTGACTGGGCTATCTCCAAACTTTTGATCATAAAAGGTAGGCAACTTTCTCTGAAGAGGAAGACTCCATTTTTCTGCAAGCACAGACTATATTCAGCTTTTCCATTGCATTTGATTTGGAAGCCTGTCTCCCTCCTCCTGCCAAAAGGGTGTTGTTGCAATACTCCTATCAGAGCAATGATGATGATTTTCTGTGACAAGGGTAAAACAACGTGACTCAGCAGCAAATAATGAAGCATTCAGAGCTGGCACAAGATAATTCCACAGTCGAGAATGAAGGAGAGAGGATGCTGTATGGAGAGAGAATAAGAAACAGAAAGGGAAATGCAGTTTCAAGCACACAGCTACAAACAAGCAGAACTGTGAGGGAGCGAATACATTTTCAAAAACATCTTTTGCAGGTTTCTGAATAAATATTCTGGTTATATATTTAGCACATGGAGGTACCCCACACTTATTTTGAAGAATGTTTTGTAGAGTGTCACTGTGTATAAAGATCTTCCAGGTAGGCATTTGTAATTGTCTGTCCTACAGAGATTTCTGTGCAACTATGCCTTAGCATAGGAGCTGTCTACCCTGGCAGCAAGAATCTTTCTTCTATCTCTGTAAGTGCAAGTTGTGTTAAGAATAACCTTCATTTGAACCCAATCAGCATTCTATTTTTACCTAGGATTTAAGCAATGGCAACCTTGCTCCATTCTCAAGATTGCCTAATTTTAACTGCTTGGAGCAAATAGTATGGAAAATGTGCTAGGACCAGACATGATCTGCTTTCCTATTTTCCCAGCCTTTTTCTTATTTTCATTGCTCACTTAATGTTATATATGTGGTTTTATGTCCACAGTTTGTAGAAAATTTTTCCAAAAAAGTAAATTAAGACCTTGTTAGCAATGCAATGCGATGTAACAGTGGAGCTGATGAGAGTTTCAACTGGAGAAAATATGAGTATTGTAAGAACCATTCTTTAGTACTGCCACTGTTTGTCTTTATTCTATCAATATATATGTCATTTTTAATTTATAAATATATATAGTCATATGGTATCTATTATAGTGATAGAAGGACTACTCTTATGATCCAAGTAAGCTTTAGCAGGATTCAGAAGCACCCTGTAGTTGAAAGATGAAGTCCTTCCAAAATGTCACCAAGTTTTTAGTTGCTTTGGCTCTGGATCTGCATATTTTGGAAAGCTGGAATTTTTTTCTGAGATTAGTGGAAAAAAGGTTACATCTAATGGCTTCGTTCCAGGCTAAATATCAACCTTTTTAAAAACTGAAATAGGACCAGATAAAGAGAACCTCCCATAGTACTAGTCAACCCAGTGGCACATGCTTTAGGTGTCAGAGGATTTGGACTAGATGATCTCTAGAGGTCCCTTCTAACCTCAACCATTCTGTGATTCTGTGAATCCACTGTGTTGACATCATGTGACAGTGCAGGGGTGATGTTTCAAAAGGTCACAGGCTGGTTTCTCAGAGCACGCTGGGTATGAAACTCCCTATGGAATTCAGTAGGAATTTGATCTTTTAATTGCATTAGAGATCTAATTTAAGCATCGGAGAATGCTTTGAACATGTGCAATAGAGATTTGCTTCATTATTATGCAGAGAGTTGTTAATGAAGCCCAGACCAAGAATCAAAAATCCCTGTAGCAAGGCTTTCTCTAAAAACATTGAGTCCTTCACATATTGGAAAATAACAGACATTTAATAAAATATACACTATTCTTGTCAGAGGACTTGAAATGAATGTGCCCATACACAGTCCTTGAAGCATTTTTTAGGGTAAAGGTATGACTTTTAGAAAATACTAGGCTTCACAGGTAAAATGTGACTAAGAAAATGTAGGGAGACAGTCTACATACTTTGAGATGATGTTTAACTCATGCATATTTAAAGATATATTATGTTAAGGCAGTGCCTTCTGTGTATTTCCATTCAATTAAGGAATTTGGTAACTAACCTTGATAACTGTCACAGTGGAAGCGAAAAAGAATGATAAACACTCATGAAAGCTAAAGCAATATTATTTAGAGACCACTCCAGTGTTGTGTTTAATTATAGGTCACTGTTAATTAATCTAGAAGTGATTCTTCTAGGTGATTTGCTGTCAACAATAATTATATATTTTTAAAGAGGCAATTAAAAAAATCTACTGGAATTCAATAGTGCATTACAAATACACATTACAAATACATGCACATTACAATAGTGCATGGAAAGGCAATACTATATAATAAATACCTATTCATCCAAGATAAGTGCACACAGATGGATAAATCATACCTGCTAATGGTCACCTCAATAAAGCACTGCACCACTTTGAGGTAATAGAATTCTGTGTTATTTAAAGACAAAAAAAAGTGCTGTTCTCTTTGTGCAGAAAGATCACAATTTGCCCCATGACAGGCTCAGTTTAGAAAGCATTTTTATGTAAATGGTTGGCAGTCTGGGGATTCAAGGCATTTGATAGGTGTTGCCGATCGGGGGTCGGCAAGCCTCGTTCGCTAGCTGGACTGACCTGGGGCTCTGCTCGCCCCAGGGCCA
>JAUBOD010000696.1:3361552-3378416 GCA_032353885.1 Nothura maculosa | reverse complement strand
GACGTTGGCTCTCTTCCAGTCCTCGGGCACCTCCCCTGCTCTCCAGGACCTCTCGAAGATGATGGAGAGAGGCTGAGGCTGATGTTATGAAAGCATCATTTCTCTATATAAAAATAAGAAGCAATTAAATAAATTAATAAAGGTTGTGGCATCAAGGAATCTAGTAAAGTTTCAGCTGCAATCTCTTGGATATCCTTCAACAAATGATTGTTGTGAGGGAAAACTAGGAACTGGATCACTTTATTTTCTCCTCTTTGTATTGCTCTCCTGTGCATCTGATACAGGCCATTAATGTAGATAAAACAATAGATTAACAGGACCTTTGGTCCATTTGACTAGTGTTAGGCACTGAGCTGTAGACCCTAACTCAATCTGAACAAAGTACTGTGATAACTCTAGCTAATACTGAGTGCTACAACAAATTGGTCTGGTTACTTCTGTCCTCTAAGACAAGAAGCCTGAATCTGTTCTATAGATGCAGTAAATGCCCTGGATTTCCAATCTGGGCCCCAAATTGAAGTACAGATGATACTTTAATGCAGTTCTATGTTTCTTTCCATGAACAAATGATTTTAAGTCTTTTGTAATAACATAATCCCCTGAATTCCCTAGCGTCTATAAAAAAATAGACACTATTTTTGCTGTTTTACAGTAAGTAACACAGTTGTGTAATACTGGAGCACCTCCCAAGAAAATATTGTCATGGCACCTCCTTCCTTGGAGTCATTTGTCATTGGAGTCTCCTTTGGAGATATCCACAACCCATCTGGATGTGACTATGAAATGTTCTGAAGGTGTCCCTTCTGGAGCAGGAAGGTTGGACTAGATGGATCTCTAGAAGTCCCTTCCAGTCTCAACCATTCTGTGATTCTGTGATCTGGGTATGCCGCATGAAAATTCCAGAGCTGTCCCTGGCAATGACTGCCTGACCATCTCATCAGTGTTTTCTTCTGGAACTTTTTATGCTGTAGAGTGTTAAAAAGATTAATGAATTTAGATGCTGTTTGCTGTGACAGAAAAGGAAAGGAAAAAGGATAGTATTAGCTGAGTAATTCAGCATAATTGTGGGGAAGATGCCTCAGCCTGGCTGCTATTTCAGGATGATAGCTGATTAACAAATTATACTAATCTTGACAGTGTTAAAGTTGACAGTCTAAATGGGATTAAAATGATTTTTTCTAGCGGGCACTGATACAGTAAGCTGACCATTAGCTTCCAGTCAGTGAAGATAAAGTCTGCAGTACATCTGCCTAAAGAGATTATCTCGTACTCTCCTGCATACACATACACAACTTTCTGTTATTCCTAGAGCTGCTTAAGCTTATATCATGGTGGGGGTGTAATGAACTGAAACATGTTTCTTTGCCTACTTGACAAGTTTTCTTCTCACTTCTCAGAAAGGATTTTTCTAGATTTAGCTTATAGAGTTAGCTGATATTCATGTTCACAAAAGGATCTTGGGCAGTTTAGCAAATGATATTGAACATTACAGCTATCAGTTATAAAAAAGTAAAATAAATATATGTCCTTGTATGTGAAGCATATAAAGTAATGTCAAGATCTTTTCTTCACAATTCGCATCTTCATGTGTAATTAGAAGTGTAAAATACAGATGTAGCTGATAGCTCTCTTTCTTTTTATGGATGTATGGATCCATCTTCAATGAATGAAAATGTTTAGTAGTGACTGAGAAGCAGAGAAAGGAAACATGAAAGAGTGTTTGCCCCAAAAAATGATCATGCAAAAATCTGCGATGTGCACTGGTTTTAGATTATGTGATCTGCAGTCATCCCTTCTTACCTCAGCTGTTCTGCGGTACTCTCATAGGGAGTGAACAGAAACACTGCTCCAAAAGAGGCAAACAGATCTTTCCCAAATTCATTTCTGCATCACTTAAGCCTACTGTAAGGCTTTGTAGGGCATTTTTAGCAGTATTTT
The DNA here is from genome assembly GCA_032353885.1 of Nothura maculosa. NCBI lineage: Eukaryota > Metazoa > Chordata > Aves > Tinamiformes > Tinamidae > Nothura > Nothura maculosa. Next base: position 3,376,478 of record JAUBOD010000696.1, on the reverse strand, counting down.
TAATGCAATTGTTTGATGTAACCAATATATTCACATATAAACATTTAAAAACATAACCTATACAGAGGTGATGAATTATTTAGCATGCCATCAGGAGGATATCAAGTGTAGAAAGCTCAAATTACATTTTTAAGAGTGGAAACTTTAACAAATTAAAAAGAAAAACATCTGAATTTGTTCATGCTTGGGACAAAATCGATGCTGCACATGGATGGCATGAAGGGAGAGGCTGGATGTGTACCCACATCCTCTTGTTGCTTCTTCACTCTAGAATTAGTCCTAAACCTTCCATACTTCTGTAGTCATTCTTTTCCATTTTCTTATCAATTTCCCCAATAAGTTTTCATTTACTCAGATATCATATGATGATCTTTTGCCTTGGTGACTGTCTAACCTCACATGTGATCTTTTTCTTTCCCAGATTTTTTCCCCATTTCTTCTTTCCCTCCTTTCTGACCTTCCCATTTCAGACTGCCTTCCAATTTCATTCTGCTTCTTTCTACATTTTATTTCGTCTTCTGCATCTCCTTGACCTTAAAGAGCTTTCAGCCCACTACTGCATGTTGTTTTGAAAGCTAATAATAGTATGGGAGATGATAGTGATTCTATTATTTAGCCCTGATTGGTGAGTGCAAGATAAGAAGGGAAAACCTCTTTTTTTTAAAAAAAATATTTTATACAATGCCATCCTCCTCTGGCAATTCCTTCCTTCATTCCTTCTACTTTTCACTGAAACCTACTGCAATGTGTAGCAAAATCCAGATACTAAAATTAACAAAAGAGGTAGTAACCTGGGAAGACTGATTATATTTTTATTAGTAAAAACAAATCTTCCAGTACTGAACCTTTTTTCCACATCTTTTTTTCGCATGGTATCTGCATGAATTTACTTAGCTCCTGTTTTTGTCTCATATTTTTTTAATTCTTACTCTCCTCAGCCATACAGAAGATATTGATGGAGGACCAGCCACAAGCTGCGTTTTGGCACTAAAGCAGCTATTTCCCTCTAAATGTCACAAGAAACACTCAGTATCTCTCATTCAGGTCTGCCTCCTTGCTATAAACACCTAGCAGCAGGACGTTAGTGGCTCTGACCCTTCAACTCGTGGACAAGCTATTTTTCGCAACTTTTTTTTTATCAATTCCCTCTGCCACACAACCACCTCCTGCAACCCCTTAAGCTTCCTTCCTCACAGCCTCTCTCAGCTTAGCCTGAACGCAACTGCTTTTCACTCTCCTCACCTCCTCTCTTTTGCTCTCTCTTGTGCCTCTCTCTAACATCTCCCTGTCCTCTGTCTTTCCGACAACTAATCCTCTACTAATATATACTCTGCCTGAAGGACAAATAAACAAAAGTAACTGAACTGACATGGAGCTTGTAGGCTGTTCTGCAACTTGCACTGTTTACACGTTTAATCTTTTGTGCTGGCTTTTATCTTCTTGTCTGTTTTGATATAAGCTGTTGGGCACCAGGGATGCTCTGCTTCTATGGTGTCAACTCCACTTTTCTAAGCACCATGGCAACAAATGCAATAAATGCTAAAATCATACTTGAAGGTGATCAGAGGCTAGTTTTGCCCTGTCTTGGAGGGGGGTGCTACTAGCAGCTATTTTACTGCTATCCGTTTAGGATCTGTTTGGGATCTTATTTCTGTAAACAGATCCAGCCTGTGAAACTAATCCACCTTCACTAGTGTCATCTTATCATGTTGAAAGTTTCTAGGTAAAGGGATGCTACAGGTGCCAGCTTTCCTAATGATGTTCTATGAGCATTTAGAATATTGTATTCCAAACAAACAGGTCTTGTGGACCATTTATATGCGAGACTGGGGGCACCTCTGGCTTTGGGAAGTTCCATCTTCCATACTTGGTTATGAAAGTATAAGAAGAGTTTAAGCAGTTACACAGTGCGAAGCTCCATGTTACTTTTCTTAATGTTTGAAAAAGCTATGGCCATTCTTATTTGAAGCACACAACTTGTAGATAGACATTGGGATAGTGAGAAAGGAATAGTGGGAGAAAGCTCCTGGAGGAATTTAACATCTATTTTGTTTTATCGAGATGGGGTGGATCTGTCAACTATATGGAAAGAAGCTCCTGATTTTTAAGAACTTGTATTTTCTCTGAAAATAGTTGTTGTGCCTTCCTTAGAGCCCATTTGCTCACGTACCTTTGGAGTGTTCCTGAGTAAAATAGTTCTGCTTTATAGGAATTCTGTCAACAGGGATGCTGATTTATCCTAGGAAAGTGATAACCATATGATTGGCAACACTAGACCATAAAGATGAGTTGAAAACAACATTCTACCCAGCTTTCATGTTGAAGACATGTCAAATTTTCATTTATCCTCACTTTTTTTTTCTGAGTCATATTTTAATTCAAGGAAAGCATGTCTCCATGCTTGGGTTGGAAAATTGGAAAATATTCCATTGGAAAATATTAACTCTTTTAGGAAATCTAACAGTGTAACTGTTCTCTAACTAGTGTAAAGGAATGCTTCACTAAGCTGAAATTGCAGAAGTGGCATTGCATTGTCTTGTGAACAGCAACTCTGGATACCTGATTTTAAAACCAAGAACAGTACTTAATAATAAGCAACTTTTATTTATGTTGAGGACTTTTGTGGCTTTTGTGCATAAGCTCTTGGGGTCTCTGTCACTGATCTGGATTTCAGGTTGGGTATGGTGGGGGAAGGGTGCAGCGTTGACCATTGAAACTCAGATTTTCTCATTGCCCAAAGCAGCAAGTTCTTACAGAGATATCTTCCAGCTTCCTACAGAGATATCTTCAAAACTGGAGGTTAGCGCTGTTTGATTTGGGGCCAGACTCTATGGAACAAAGTATTATTACATCTAGGACTCAAAGATTACTGCTAACAAATATAACATAGTTTAAATAATATAATAAAATGTTTTAAAATACATTAGAATTGATGTGCCCTAGAAACTGCTTACACAGCAGATTCTGCAGTAAAGCTACCTAAATAAGCACAGCTGGTGAATAAAAGCATCTCAGTATTACATTTGTAGAAGCTCTATTGAACCTATATGTGTTGCATGTCTCATGGGAACAGACTAGATAAAAATGGAATTTGTTATGAGGAAAGCTGATAGCATATATCTGATCAAGGGGTATAGGTGATTTACCTGACAGAACTAACACTTGCTGTACAGCAACTATCAGCCACCATCATTAGAATAACAACAACTATCAGAAAGTCTGAGAATAATAAAGATATGTAGCTACTCATACAGTATTAGAAAGCCTGCCATAAAGGTACAGAATTTTTTCAAAATTGGGTTTTTATTGACAACAGAAGAGAAGTGTTTTCAAATTATATTCTGCTTTACTGTAGAAAAGCAGTTAATGTCACATAGATTTAAATTGTCATATATTATGCTACACACTTTTATTGCATTGGTTAAATTATATTACTTTCTGCAGAGAATTGTGTGCTGTAGAATAGTTGTCAGCTTAAGCGTTTTGTAAGAATAAATAAAACGTCCCACATGGGACTTAATGATTTTCTTTTATAGAATTCAGCTGTGAATGCAGACGGTTCTACTGAAAACTTGCTAGAGACTGAAGCTAGGGCCTCTGCTGAACAGGAAGATAGCTTTTTCTTCCAGAAAATTACATAGACACAGCAAAATCAGATAAGTACCTTGTATTTGTATTATTGATTCTTATTTCTGTAGCTCTCTTAATACACTGGATTTGTGTATATGTGTTTTTTCTTTTTAGTGAAAGTGTCTTGCTTTTCAGTACATAAATTTGCTTTTTCTCATTAACACAAAACTGGTGGAGAGCTATAATCATCTTTTTGGCTTGTATTCTACAGAAGAGTACAGCAATGATTTATAAAGAGTCTTGTCAAAACTACTGATACCTCTCATGTAAATACTCAAGTGTAACACACATGTATGTGTTGGTATGATTGCAGTCCTGGATACCAAATTTTATTGAGTTTTATTAATAATTTTCTAATTCAACTTTAACACATATATTAGTCACATTCCCAGACTGTCAGCTATATTTTACAGACCGGAAAAGATAAATAAGTGGCTACAGTATCTTATAGGTAATGCAATGAACTGCATTAGCTATTTGTTTTGTAGTGACTGAATTCTAAAAGGCTGTTGTTTCACAGAGGTCTTAAAATCTGTTACAAAAGAAATTGAATGAATCTCTACCAAAGATTGGTTTAAAAAAAAAGAGGAGATGTTTTTTATTTTGTCAGAGTCTCTTTAAAAATATAGTTAATTTGTGGCATTTTATGCAGAATGTTAAAATACTGAAGAAAACAGTAAGTAAAATATACCTTAAAAATTTTTTACTGAGATGTTTGTTTAGGACAGGGAAACCTACATAGTCTGACTTAATACATAGTATAAGGGAAATAATAGGAGTACTGTCTTTTTTAACTTGAAGAGATTAAATTTCCATTAAAATGTCATCATTTCTTTCACTGTGACAGAATAGTAATTAGAATTGTTGCTACAGTAGTTCCATTTGTTACATTTACAGAGACTTCATTACAGAGAGAAAACATTAATATCAGGGTCCTCTGATACTTCTGAATATATTTTCCACTTCATAATATAAAAGTGCTTTGTGAAAAATCATATGACAACTATTGAAGGATTAGGGGATATGAAAATATTGTATGTCATTAGTTTGGCTTGCCAAATGATAAGACAAAAAAGTATTTTTTTTCTTTTCTTTGCTTTTGCAAGGCTTATTTAATGCTTACAAATGCCGAATGGGTATTTTGGTACTGATGGTCAGTGCTGGAAATCCTTCCATTTGCTGAGGGCAATATGAAAAATCATTCCTTCGGTTGATACAGCAGGTATTAATCATTCCTTTCATGTAATACAAACTGGCCAGTTCTACTTCACTTGTGTAGTCAGTATTCCTGCTGAAAGTGTTTGTGGTCTCAAGAAAATTACTGTGAAGTATTTTATATTTTGCTTATATTCTAAAATTCATTGTTCACTTCATTTTAGGCTTTGTAACTGATTTATTATCAATGGTTATTGTATTGCCAAATTCAATCATCTAATGCAAAACTGCAAGTTTATGGGAAAATCACCTGTTTGTCATCCCCACGGAACTACTCTGTTATCCAGGTTGCTGCATGGTGTGCAAGGAAGGTGCATAGAAGGCAAAAGCCAGAGGAAGGAAAGCACAGGCTCAAGTGACAAAGGAAGAGTGTTCATGGCAAATGACTGCTTCATGTCAAAGGAACTTTAGTTCTCATGGTTTTGCTTTAACCTAATGCTGGACAAACCAGAGGGGCCAACTTGGCCATTGACCTTGTCCTGCTGAATAGCCTGAAAGGCTATTTAACTAGGAATAACTGATTGATGCTTCTTGCTTTGTAACCACTTGAACTCTGCACAGTGGAGCACAACAGACTTTCTTAAAGAAGAGGCACTTTCTTAAGAGAATAGCTATGAGTATAGCTACAAGAAGCAGATTTCTCAGAACTGGCCTAGTGCACCTCTGTGTTGTTTACCAGGGGACTAAACCTTGTGCAGAATCCTTTACAGTACGTAGAGACATCTAATGCCTGAACCAGAGACTGCAGTTAACCACGTTCCTCCTGTAACTTGTCACATAAGACTGCCTAGGGTGGAGGGAAGGCAAAGAAGGTATTCAGAAAATTACCTCACATACATGCAAATATTGGCTAACATAATACAGATAAGACTGAATATTATGACCTACAGTGAGATAGTTTGATGAATAAGTAACTGAAGTAATCATGATTTATGCAAAAATAAAGCTAATTAAAACAATTAAAAACTGACAACTCCCCACATAATTTTCCACTGAACAATGTATTGCTTTAAAATGACAATATCTATCTACGTTGAAAATATTGTTATGTATAGAAGAGCTATCTCATCAATCTCCTTAAGGCATAGGGATTCAAGGATGTGTAATTAGGATAATGTTCTGGGAATTCGGGGAGATGGATTGAATTCTGTGTTCTACAGACATCCTGTGTGACCTTCAGAATGAACAGCCCTTCAGTCAGATCTCTAAGGCTGCAGTCTGAAGGAGTTAGGGGCTTAATCGCCTTTGATGATCTGCAGCTTTATCTGTCAGTCTAACTCATTTCCATAATGCTTTTCTATCTCAAGAGTATCTCTGGGAGACTGAATGTGGTAGAAAAAGGGGTTTATGTTAGTGTAGGGGAATACCACAAACATGTGAAGTTACTGACCTTTCCTGTACCTTCAAAAGGTGCAGGCTGATTATTTATTCACATTATTAATTCAGAGCTAGTTACTTGTTCATATGGATATAATTTGTAATATCATAAAAAGGTTTTGTGTGCAGACGAGATGATTAATTTGTATGTGCTTTGCCCTCATTCTTGGGTTTCTATTACTCTGGTAATTCTGCTGTGCATCTGTGTTATTCCTATATTCCAGTCTTTAAAGTATAATCATTAATTGCAGTTGCTGTGAGAAGGATTTTTTTTTAAATAAAAAAACAAACTATTAGCTATTCTTGACTGCTTAAATCATAATAATATAGCTGTCCTTTCTCGCACAGTAGAAAAAGTTTTCATGACGAGATCTTTCACAGACGAGGCAGCTTCAAGGCAAGGTTGATGATCTGAGTAAGAGCAGTAGCAAAGAAGCTTCTAGCTGGTCAATTCTGTTTTCATCTGGAGATGACTCTTCAATCAGTGTGAATTGTTACAAGAAAAAATCATTGAACTCTGATATTATTAAGACAAAAAGATAGACTAGCTGTCGTAGCCTGCTTAACTTTAATATCTTACTAGAATTTATTTAACTCCCGCTGGCTACCAAAAAAAAAGAAAAAGATCCCCAACAGATTTTCTCTGTTAGAAATGTCAGTGGACCCTGGGGACATCTTCTTATATTTTATAAGCCTCCACATTGCTTTTAAATCATTGATATAATGTTTCTCCTTGCAATTTTTCTTCTCTTATAAAAATCTATTTGAAAATGTCTCTCCTGAGGAATGAAACCAAAATCCTGTCTTTGAACATTCTCTCTCACTTTGTGTGTGTGTCTTACATGACGGATTTTCTGGTATCGTCTTCTCAGCAGTTCTTGAAGCATCAGTGATAGATTATTTGTAGAAAAGATAACAATTGTTTTGTTAGGAATTAGGAAAGCAACTTTACTTTTGGGTTCAGAGAGATTGTTTGAATTTACTTGTGCAGATCTGATTTGTGCACTTTTTTAGATAGCTCTCTATATCAGTAATTCATTTGCCAGAGCATATAAAAATAATGGAATATTTGCCAGTACAGAGCTGTAGGCACAAAAAAAATATTTTGAAAATGATTTTAGGTTCTATTTAAATTATCTATCAGTTTCTCTACAAGTTTAATTATTAAAAGACAAGGATGAACATAGAAAAAAAATGAAAGGAAGATATCCTATGTATTAAATAATGATTCTTGCTTGCTGAGAAAGCATGAATTGGTGGTAGCCATGGTGTACTCTTCCCCAGTTAAAATTTTAAAAGGTTAGTTTTACAGAGTTGTAAATCTGTTCATCTTACGTTGGAAAAGAATTTGTCCCAATGTGTTTATATAAAAATATCTGTAAATATAATGGTTGTTGGAAAGCAATATGATTAGTCAGATCTATTACATTTTTATTGTTTCAATAAATAATCTTTAGCGGCACTAGGAAACTGAGCAGCATGAAGGCAAACAGAATTCATGGCTTATGTATGCAACATAATTGATGAAGATTGGAGAAGAACTGTTTTGAACTATCCATAGCTATCACTGAGATCTGAATACAGTCCCTCACACACAAAGACCTAATGATCATTGTTGATGTCTCGGTAAAAAATACCACATAGTTAGGGAATATTCAAAACAAAGAGAAATGATTCTGAATTTACTGTGAATTTTTCATGTAACTCAGTAGGATGTACTCATCTGGAATGTGATCAAAACATGGATCCATTCTTTGTGATTCCCTTTTCTGTAGAAACCTGAACTTATGTAACAGAGTTTCTGAGGCTTAAAGATGCTTTATAATTGTCTTTAGATTTCTCAATATAACAGTGCAGAGTATCATTATTGTAACAAAGTAGCATTTAAGATGTTTTTATTTAATGCTCAGACACCATATATATTGATTGCTTCAAAATGTTACCAACAGTCCAAATATTCTTTTAGAGCCCCTTTTCTGTTCACTTTGCACCTATTATACCTCCTAAATGAGAAAATCATTCATAAAAACCTAGCATCTCTGATGAGGCACCTGCTGAAAATAACAAGTGAGATATTTGTGTGCACATGCAAATTCATTTTCCATCCTATTTTTATATGACTAATTAACCTCTTCCATTTCTATGAACCAGCAAAGCATTGAAGACCATGGTTATGAAAATTTTGGGAAATGACATTATTATTTTTCCTAGGTAAACTTGCTGAGGATTTTTTTTTTTTAAACTAATTGTTCTGGTACCACTTGCAAATAACGCCTGTTACTATTGATTACTTATTTATATGTTTATATGTTATATAATGGAGATTGAATTGCATAAGTGCTGAAGTGCTGCTTAGACTTTGCTGTTTCTATTATTAAAGAAGGAGAGTTCAGTATTTTATTTTTTTTTTTACAAAAAAAGCTTAAATAAAAGATTCTTGTTTAAAAGCAGGCATTCAGTTATATTTAAAAATTAGCCTAATGAAGATAGAAGACTTGGCATTTAATTACCTTTTCTTTCCTTTAAAACACTTTTTTTTCATTAAAAAAAGAAAGATAAGTGTGGGCATAGTAGGTAATGGTCAAATATTTTTACTTATCTGTTTACCTTTCATTACTGTAGCAGGTGTGAAATAGCTAAAGAAAAGTTATTAATTCTCCAGATGAATTTCTGAATTTCTCATCATTTATGTTCATAGACTTCCACTTTATTTTTAAAAATGTAAGTAAGGCTGCACATAATTCAGGAAAGAATCCATATTGAGAACAAGATATCTAAATCAGAACATTAAAACAGGTGGTGCTGGGCATGATCTGGTCAAACTTTGGCTGTCTCCAAGCACAGATATTTCACAATCTTTCTGGACAACCTCTTCTAGTACTTAAAAACCCTCATGGTGAAATATGTTTCCTAATATCTTACTGGACATTTCCTTTCTGCAGCTTCTGCCTATGGGTTGTCATCTTTCACTGTTAAGTTCTGAGGTGATTCTGGCTCTGTCCTGCCCTGTAGTTGTAGAAAGCTGTAAATAGGAGGTTTGAGCCCTCTATATTGAATTGATAGGTACAAGAAGTTGTATAAAACTTTTTTTTAGACAGTAAAAAGTGTTCAGTAGGTCTTCTTGATTCTGCTATTACTGTTTTAACCTCCTTCTGTCCAATTGATATGGAGATCTTGTTAGTGTTATCCAAAGTCTGGTACATTACATTACTGTGGCATTTGGTAACACACTGCTGTTTTCTTCTTCTTTTAATTGTGTGGATTGATAACCTCCGATTTATTTCCTGCATGGGAAATTAACACTGCTGTACATTTTTGTGGGGATTAGTGTTGATTTAATCAAATTTGTTTGCTCCTAGGCCACATCCTGGAAGTAGCTGTCTCTACTGCCCTCTGTGGGTTTACTTGAGTGTCTCATAAGACTGTGACCCACAAGAGCCAGGTTTCATCAGGGTCATGTCTATCCCTTCAAATAACTGATTTATTACAGATTTTTTACTGTAACAGGGAAATGCTGGACATTTAGACATGGTGGAATGTTTAAGCAATGATTTGACTTGCAAGTAATTTATGTCAGTATGTTGGGGGTAAACCTCTCATCTGTTAGCTCTTTAAAATGGTCAGTATATTTTTCTTGTAATGAGAATTTCTCAATGGTGGGTAAGCAAATTATATTTGCCACTTGTAATATTATAGTTAGATAATTTGTTATGCTAATTTTTCTATTCTAGGACAAGCAGGTGTGATTTTAATAATTTCTGGAAATTTTTTCCAGCCCTTGCAGAAATCTTGGCATCAGGTTGTTGATTTTTTTGCATTATACATTTCCAAATGATTAAAGGTAATTGAGTACGTTTCTATGTATGAGAAGATGAGGAGTTTGATGGAGTGCTTAACCACATTTTCTGGATTCATATTGTATTTTACAAACTTTTTTTTGACAATTTTTCTGGAGCAGTAAGTGATTTTTTTTCATGCAACTTTATGGAAATGGAATCTTTGGTTAATGAAATCAGTTCATTTAACCAAGGAAGTAAGTTCTAACCCCCTATGAGAATTTGTAAAAAGGTATGACTGGATATTTTAATATGAAAGATAATCTTTTGTTAAGGGTCTGTGTGAAATCTTGGTGTCATGGGAGGAATTTGTCGAATGAAGTTCAAATTTCCTTTGTGTTCTGTTTTCCTCTTTCTTGTTCTCTGCTCAGGGAGTGAACACTCAGTTTTAGCACTTCTTACACTGTTCTGCTGTGAAAGACTGAGTGGGCCAGACATGTCTTTGGGGCATGGCAAGGACTGTCTCTGTGAGATTCAATATTATTTTATGTGATGATATAAATGCTACTGTTCTCTTGATTCTGGAGACAACTGAAAAGGACACATAAACTGTGATATATAAATGTCACAACTTTTAGCATTATGCAGTTGTCTCACAAGAAAAAGAAATCAACTTTATTGCTCTTTTTTTTTCTCCATAACTATTTTTTTTTTTGTAATAAATGGAGTACAAATTATTTTCAAACACACAGAGACACATCTTATGCTCAAATTAAACTTTTGAAAAGTCATGTTGATGCTTAATAGGTAGGTTGTGGAACTGAAATCTATTGCTTGGTATCTTCTCAGATATAGGGGGTCTATTTTCTGAATAACATGATTGCATAAACATGGCTTCTTAAAATTTACTTTAAATAACTTGCTAATCTCTAGCCTAAGTTTTAAAACTGAGAGGGATGTCCTTCTCTCAGAAAAATTTGCAAGCAGTAATCAGCTGAATTAAAAGCAGCGGGTGACTTGCTGAAACTACATTAAATGCCAACATCAGAATTGTTTTATTGCATTCTTATTCCTAGCTATTTTTTTTAGACTGAGGTATGGGTTTTTTTTTTTCTTATTCATTCATCAGGTACTGTTTTTTATTTTCTTCACAAGGTCTTTGTAATACTGAAATATATGGGAAACAATGCAGACATTGGAAAGAAATAGTCAACATGACCCAGCATTTAAAAATATCTTTGCCACCTTGGCCATTTTCACTGGCTTTAATTTATGGATGATTTGAGTTATTGTTTTAATAATTTTTTTCCTACCATTAATGTTAATTATTGAGTCCTCACAATTTACTTAATCTTGCAAAAGTGTGTAGTTGTGACTTGCAGCATTCTAAGAAACATAATATACAGTTTAAGGGTCAAATTCTGAAGCATTTTTCTGTAAAAGAAAAAAAAATATTCACTGGATTTCTAATTTGAATATTCTTTCAGCAAAATGGTTTTTAGTTTGAGTATGAGTTTTGGGGGGCTTACAGCACTAAATCATCCATCACCTATCATGCTGTTATAAGATCAAATATTAAACTCTGAACAATGCCTGCAGAACTCATGTTGTAATTCTGCTTCATTTTCTGAAGATTTACATTAGAATTTTTTTCGTCACTGCAGATTATAGATGCATAATATGTGACTCCTTACATCAGACCTTATGTTCTCTTATGTATGTGTGTAAAATAAATTCTTAAACTTCAGTAAACTTGGTAGCTATAGAGATGGCTATTAATGCTGATGCAAGTGAGAACAAAGTCATTATTATTATTTGCCTTAAAGGCTGCAGGAAAGATGTATACATTTACTTCATGACTAATATGTATTAAAAGCTCCCACAGTTGAACTGTGGAATTAGATCGTATTCTGAAATGATAAGAAGAGAGAAATGCTTTGCTGCTGAAATAACATTGAGGTAAATACTGAAGTCATTCTTATATTTCTCAAAAGTTAAAAGGTCCTGACTGACAGGAGTTAGGAAATGATGAACAGAAAGCACTGCTTGTGCTACTTCAGTCTGCCTTTGCTGTGAGCTCTACCGTGGTCCTGAGGCAAGTTTATTCCTGCATCATCTGCATAGAAATGCATCTCTGTCACAACTGCTCATCTGCCTTTAGTAGTTTGAGAGTTCTGGGTTTCCATCTCCTACCTGTCTCAGCCCATCCCACCCCTGAAGAAACATTATATTGAAATACCATGTCAACAGTTGGCCAGGCATTGTCACATTTCTGTGCTTTATCAGCTCAATATATCATTCTGCAGTGAGGAAAAATGCTGTGAGCACCCCTGCAGTTCATTTAGAGATTAATTATCCATATATCAATTTCTACTATTAAATATTCTCTGTGAAGATAGTGGTGTTGCTGCTGTTTAGGTAGCCAAGAGGATCCATTGTCCCTTTAAAATTAGCGCATGAGGAAATTCAGCACTGGATCATGGGTCAAAAATAATTAAGAAGATATATCCATGAATGCTGAGACCTTTAGACAGCTTATCTAGCTTCTGCCTTTCTCTCTGCCCAGACTCCATTTGCTCTGTCCTCTTAAAGAGATAATCAGGCCATTTTCCTAGGCCTTGCAATTCATATTCAGATCTTATTCTTGGACACCTTGTATTCAATATCACTTAGATGGTGATGCCATAGTAGAGGAAGGCAGGCAAACTCCTGTTCACCCTCCATGGCCAACATAGTCCAGATGAGTATTTCCAGGGAGAGGGGAACTGGGTAAGTTCTTGGAAGGCATCATCAGAATTGGGAGGCTGCAGTATTTCAGTCCATGATTAAGCTGATTTCGGCTGTAATTTATCATGGATTGGAATTATGTCTAGAAGTAATATTAGTTCATGAGAACAATATAGGCATTTGAACCATTCTACATGATAGCTTCTTAGATCTTATGGAAACAAGATCTAGCTTCTTAGATCTTAACAGCAATTTTAAAGGCTGTTAACCATTAAAGAAAAGTAATATGTCATATCTCTTAAAACTTGAATGCCAAAGAAAATCAGGAGAGAAAACTATTACTGGTTTCTATCAATTTTTCCCATGTGTGAAAGTTCCTCTTAAATATTAAAATTTTTGAACTATAATGTATAACTTTGAGGTCATATGCAGAAATGATTGTCTCACTGTGGCGAATAAGCAAAGATGATTCGGGATAACCAGAGCCTTTTTTTTTCCTCATACAATTTTATCAGTATAAAAGGAAAAGGTCTGAAAATGTTCTTTTCATCTTTTGAGGAATCATTGTCTATTGCAGGCAGTGCGTGATTCAACAAACATATTCTCTAGCTATTTGTCAGGTATTTTAAGACTGTTGCAAACTTTTAGCAACTGCTATATGCACATTTAAGGAGAAGCACCAAGAAAAGTGAAAAAATAAGATGTAGAGAGAAAGAATGATTGAAAAATTAGAGGTCAGAGAAGGACAGTGGTTTTGTTCAGGTTTTCTTTTTAGAATTATTGGACATGGAGAGGAATAAGGAACCTGCACCTCTTATTATCTAACAATCTTATAACTCAAATGGAACTTCTCTGAGGAGCACAAATTTCAGCAAGTCTCACACCCACTCTTTATATCACTTACTAGTCACTACTTTATCAGAAGGAGTAATCTCCTGGCTCCATTGCACTGAATGCCCTTCAGCAAGATTCTAGCAAGAAAAATGCCTTTAATCACTCCACAAGGCTCAGATTTTCTGCCCTCTTCACCAGTTAACTTACTGAATTCAATAAGCAAGAGTAGTTTTAAGTCAGGCCGATTGGATGGATACAGTTTAGTTGCCTGTGATGCCACTGAAAATACACAGGGGATGCCTTTAAAAAATCTGATCCCTCATTTCCTTTCTCATACAGAGATTCATGATTCACTGAATTGTAACTGGATGTATTGACGTCCAGAACGTTCCAGAATAAAATTGTTGATTTTTTTTTTAGTGAGGTACTAAATCAAAGTAGCCTTTTTTTGATCCAGAGATCAGAAGTCATCTAGAATCTGATAAGTTTTGTGCAACTCTGTAATAAAATGTCTTTGAAAACAATTAAATTTTGAGAAGCATTCTGAAACTGTCAGGCTTCATTAGACCTGTTGCCTTTCTAAGATAGGAGAGTTTTGGAGGCAAAGGCAAATAAAAGTAACTTGGCTTTGATAATGAGCACAGAATTAAAAAGGTTTGGGCCACTTAAATTTCCAGCATGTTCACAGCTATAACTCTACTGGTAGTGCTGTAATGTGAACCATTGCCCATTGGCAACATTGCCAATTGGAAAGTTTGCCTAACTTTCCAATTTCACTGCACACATGGCATTGGTTTATTATTTGCTGAATGATGCCAATGTTTTTAGTACACTGTAAAATACAGAAGTTTGTTCAGTGCTGTGCAGAGGATTTCAATATCTAGGTCCAGGACCATCATCCCACTAAACCAGGTCTTGCAAGTCCATTGCAGACTGATGACAAACTCCACTCTAAGTCTAAACGGAACACATAATGTGGTTTTGCAATAAATTAAGCACATCCTTTCTGTCCTCCTGATTCAGTCTTTTAAATTGATAGGGTAGGATCAGGATGTACATAGAGTCTTGGGAAACCAAGTAAGTATGTTTGAAGTACCATGAAGATAAATCAAGATTCATTTCACGTGATCCCATCAGAGCAACCCTATTAATCTATGCGGTTGGAGGGTGGAACATAGTAAAAAGAGCTCAAAAGGAAAGTTCTTCACACTGCTTTCTTGGTAATGCCTACTGTAGTTTAAGCTGAAGCCTGGAGATGAGATTTTTCATATGCAGATTGTTCATGATGGGATTATGTGTCAGCATGAGTCAGCAGTGCCCTCGTGGCCAAGAAGGCCAATGGGATCCTGGCCTGCATCAGGAGGAGC
>JAUBOD010000696.1:3336139-3350946 GCA_032353885.1 Nothura maculosa | reverse complement strand
CTCCACATCCCTCTTGTACTGGGGAGCCCAGAACTGGACACAGTACTCCAGATGTGGCCTCACCAGGACTGAGTAGACGGGGACAATCACCTCCCTTGACCATGCTCTTCTTAATGCAGCCCAGGAAAGATTTGCAGTGGCCCATGAGAGAGCTCACCAAAGATCTCATTAAACCAGTATTGTAATGCAGAAGTGCTATTCAAGGAAATTCTGATAACCTTTAGTTTCAATTACATAAATTTATTGTTTTTACTCTTCATCCTCTTTGTATTACAGTACTGAAGAGTCTTTTATCCTGTGCTGCACATTCACCTGCCTATGAGGATAAGTGTGTATTTGCTGCATTGTCTTAAAATAAAAGCTTAGAATAACTTTGAAACTGTTGTCAGACAATGAAGGCTGGAATTTTTTTGTAAAAGCTTTGGAAAAGTGGCTTTCTCATCTAATGTTCCTTTAAAACTCCCATGTGTTTGGGTTTTTTTTTTTTTTTTTTTTTGAAGACATCTTGGTTTTAGCTAACTTCCTCACTTGGTACCCAATCATAATCTTTAAATAGAAACAGCATCACAGGACTCATGGGGCCACTTGGATTTGGTAACCCTAACAAACAAGATTCATATTTTACTATAATATTTCTGGTTTTCTCTGTACTCCTCCTAGAAGCTTAGAAAACCCAGTGGACCACTGAAATGCATAAATTAATTACTGCAAGCAACAACTGATTTACATAGTATAGTTCACTCTGTATCAATAATAGTGTGCAGATATGCCATAGAGAGAAAATGTATGTATTGAAGGATCATGGTCTCACCTTTTATCCATCTTTCCTTTGTTAAAAAATCATGCAAATCAGTGGTCAGGAGCCAATGCTAGCTTAGGGACTTCATTTTAGAACAATATACTCAAGATCGTGAGTTCCTAGCTTTCATTCATGACACTGCCATGCACTGCAGCAGTAGCAGTGGCACTAGTTTAAATTGTGGCTTGAGAAATAGCAGAGGAGGTACTTTTATCATAGGATTTCTGCCTTAGTGCCTTTAAGCACCAACGAGCTATCTCATAATGAAGTTTTAAGACCTTGGGCTTGTATGATCTGATCCTGTCAATGTTGATTTTAGATGTATAATCTGACCTGCACAAGTGGCCTTTCATATTCCATGCCTGAAAACACTTATGCAAAGCTGTTGTGTGGGAATAGTGTGCAAGGCTTTTCTGTGCAATAAATAGTATGTTTGAAAAGAAATATTTGATTAATTGTGATTGACAGCCATTCATGTTTCAGATACCTGTGCACTCTTGGAATGTAGTTTTGCCATTTAAATGTCAAATACATATTTTACCTCTACGTTTCTTCTTTACATTAGTATTATATTGCATTGACTGTTTTTGTGAACAAAAGTTTTGTTTTAGATCACAGTGAAGTTATGTGCAAATATCCAGAAAGGATATCTCATCTCATCACTCACAATTATCTGCTCTGTTCTATCTGTTGAGAGGGAAATCCTCATTGTCCTAGACAAGGTCATGAAGTGTGGGCTACAGAAATGGACAGAGAGATGGACTGAAAACTGGCTAAACTTATGTGCTCACAGGGTTGTGGCTATCAATATGAAGTGCAGCTGGAGGCCAGGAAAACTGGGATTGTTGGCTTATATGGTTTTGCTGCCATTCAGAGGCTGGAAAAATGGGCCTAAGGGAATCTCCTGAATTTGAACAAAATGAAATGGCAACTCCTGTGAATAAGCTTGGTCACCAGGACAGGCCGGGGACTGATTAGCTGGAAAGCAGCTTCGCAGAGAAGGATCTGGCCAACCGCAAGTTGGACATGAGCCAGCAATGTGCCTTTGAGGCAAAGTCCCACAGAACCCTGGGCTGCATGAATTTGAGAGTTGCTCACAGGTTGAGAGTTGCTCAGAGGGAAGTGATCCTTCTCTGCTCTGCAACAGTGAGACCACATCTGCATCGCTTTCAGCTGTGGGCTCCTTGGTGCAAGAGACATGGCCCTTTACTGAACTCGCTTCATAAAGATGGCTAGGGATTGAGGTGTCTGGCATAGGAGGAGAGCTGATAGTTGAGTCTGTTTACCATGGAAAAGAGTTTGCTCAAGGAAGATCTTTTAAATGCCTATAAATACTCGGTGGGAAGGTAGAGCCAGACTTTTCTCAGTGGTGCCATGTAACAGGACTAAAGGGAGTGGACACAAATTGAAATATGGGATATTCCATTAGAACATAAGACAAAACATTTTAAGTATGAGGTTGGTTACTACTAGGACAATATACCCGAGAGCTGGTGGATTCTCTGTTTTTGGTTATATTCAAAGCAGTTGGAGATATTCAAAGGAGATAGTCCTAAGCAATCTGCCGCAGGTAATAATAGGAACTGGAGATGATATTTTCAGAGGTTCCTTCCAACACCAACTATTTTGTGATTCTATGACTATCAGTTGGCTGTTTTACTAATGACTTTTTGACTCATTATCTTTGTGGACACTGTTGTATGGCTCCCTAACAAATCGTAGCAGGTACTATCTGCTAGTTTTATTTTTAAAAAGTGCATCAGCTATTTGTGAGGTGGACTTTATTAAGACTGTTTATTTGTGTGTAAGTAACCTAATATGTCATTGATGCAAAATATTGACTTTTAGGTCACATCCATCTAGCAAACAAGAGAAGACTCTAGGCTCCACTGCTGGTAGCTAGGTTGACTCGAGCATGTCCATGTCACACAGTGGAGCCTCCCAGAGCCAGCCTGAACTCTTTCTCACTGAATTGGAGTTGGTAGCATTGTAGCCATCTCACTGCAGTGGCTACACACAGTTTATTTGTTAAATCAGTGTTGTTATCACTGTGCTGTTTCAGGATCAATAGCTAAAATAATTTCACTGTACTCCTGGGCCATTTTGCCCTACCAGAAAGTTTCAAACTAGTTCAGGGATTGCACTACCTTGCATTACTCTATGTATACAGGACTGCCCCTTTGACAATCTCAAATTTTCTGTCACCTGAAGTTTGTGTGATTGAACTGGGGGTTGGTTTAGTTCAGTAATTAAAATATCAACTATTAATTCACTATGGCAGCATATCTGTGATTGCAGAAGTGATCACCCTTCTGCACCCTCTGTGGATTCTACAGTTGATTTGGAGCTGCACTGCAATCATTTGTTAGTATGGTCTATTCATCAAGATGTGGGAATGTTGCTTTTTGTTTTGATTTGGTTTGAAAGGACCCTACCAGGAAAAACAAGCAGAAAGAGTATTAGTTGTGCATAAGAGAGACATCTGCAAACAGTTACAGTTACAGATTGTTTCAAATGCAAAACTTAACTAACAAGAAAAATATTTTCAGATACTCAAGTATCTGAAACTTGCCATTTGAGGACAATGAAATTGATGTGTTTTCAAATCCAGATTTGGAGTGTTTTGCTCTTATAATCAAAATACCCCACTTCACTGCATCCATGATGATTTAGGGTGATTTTATTTAAGTATTTTTTATTGAAAAAAAGTATTTAGATTAATATAAAGCTATGATTTTCAATTGAATTTTTAGTATTTCAGAAGAAGAAATATTTCAGAAAAATGAGATACACAGTACTTTCCACCATTTTTTTCACTATATTCCTTCTGTAGCTTTTCATCCAAATATTCCATGAGAAAATCCTGAGCTTGCTGCCTCTAATATTCTCTGCTTTGTGCTACTCCACTTGCACAATATGCATGTCAGTTGTCACTCACTAGAAGAAAGGTGTTGCAACCAACCTATGTGGCAGCTTAGTTCTTACTTCCTTTCTAATGCAATAGATAAAAACTATTTCCTACAAAATTTAGTGGTGTCAAGATAAATGCTTGATTCAGTAATTTACCTAGTCACTGAAACCTAGTAGTAAAGATACTCTCTTGGGATAAAAAAGTTCAAATCCCATTAAAAAAAAAGTATGTGTTTGAACATGAATCTTGCACATCTGCCTGGACAGCTCTGCTTTTGAGACCACTAAAAAAAAGTGCCACATCTCCCCCATTAGTTTCATGAAGAGCTTTAAAGTCTATCCTATTAAATGTTAAGATTTAGTTTTTTTTTCTTCTTTTTTCTTCTTTTTTAAAGATTGGGAAAAATACTACCTATTTTGCTGCATACAATAGAAACACCTTATCCATCAAAATTTCTTTGTTAGAGAAGCCAAAATTTACATTTATTTCCAAATGAATCATTTTTCCACCTGATTTTTTAATTCAGTCATTATAATGAAAATTGTTTGTATATAGAGATGGAATAATGCATTTACAAGCACATAGATGAAATGAATTTCTCATGAGGAAAATATATATAGTGCAGCAGATAGTCAAGATATACTTGATCTAAGAATAGGCAAGATGAATTGCAGAAGTCTGTTTCAGTATGAGCTCAGTGAGAGAGAGAATACAGAG
Source organism: Nothura maculosa (assembly GCA_032353885.1). Taxonomy (NCBI): domain Eukaryota; kingdom Metazoa; phylum Chordata; class Aves; order Tinamiformes; family Tinamidae; genus Nothura; species Nothura maculosa. Next base: position 3,346,519 of record JAUBOD010000696.1, on the reverse strand, counting down.
AGATGCAGGTTGAACTATATTGCTTCATTAATTCTGATTTGCATGGTCCCCAGGATGGACTGTGAAAGAGAAGTGTTTTCCAGCAAGTCCATGGTAAGGATTGGTAATTTAATAAAGTACATTTGTACCTTGTGAAATTTGCTTTATAACTGCATTAAACAAAATATATATCTCCACCATAGTTATAAATAATGCAAGATTATTCTGTTTTTAACTACTATTCTGGATCATTTACAGCACTGAAACCCATTAAATAGCTTACATGGGAAATATACTTAAACCCGTGTAGTACTAAAACCAAAAAGAGATTTTATGAATTATATATAAAAGTAATTTTATCTTGACTATACTTAATAGCAGAAGCGTGCTTTGTTTTTGTTTGTGTTCTCCACTTCAGCGCTCTCCTTTCTTTTCACAGAACAGCTAATGTGCTATAGTCCTAGGGACAACTTTTTAAACTAGTTTTTCAATTTGTGCTACCATCAATTGCTGAAAAACTGAGGTACAGATAATGGGACTGACTTTTATTTATGTCGTTTTATGTCGTATAAGATAGATATAGACACATTTAATGGCAGACATGTTTCCTCAGTTACAGTGACTAAAAGCATAATCCGTCACTTAAGTTCCATCTGGGTATAAACTTAAGGTCCAAGGATGTTAGTTCTCAAAATCTGGCAGTAGATCTCTTACAGAAAATGAATTTATAAGACAAAGATCTAAAGGACATACTACTATTTCTAAATATAGTATTTAATGACATGGTATTATATGAATAATTTTGTCTTTGTTTAACTGAATTCAGACTACTTTTCACCCACTCTCCCTAGATGGCCATGGGTAGATAAGTTCCTCTTTTACTGTGTTTATTGTACTTTCGTAACAGTAGCAAGATAGTAGCAAGTAGCAAGATAGCAAGATAGTAGCAAGATAGCTAAATTTACAGAAAGTTGTTGCTAAGTGAAGAGTAGAGAGTTGTGTTTCATTGAAAGCTTCTACTTCCTTTCAGTTAATCAGCCCCATCTTATCCAATGCTCCATACAGCAAATAATTAGAAATCTTAGAGTGCCCTCTTTTTGCCTAGTAGGACTGATATTGGTGCATTTTTTTACTATACTTGATTGATGTACTTCTCCTGTGCAGTTTATAGTTTTAAAAGTGCGGTTAGGGAGATCTAGTCTGATTAAAACATTAAAATGGAGAAGATAGTATTCAAGCGTGAGTAGGATGATGGGTAGGAGATGGAAGAAAAAGAGGGAGATATGCAGAGTTCACCCTGATTATTATCTACCAAAGTTACAGTACTGCATAACTTGAAAAAGATCTTCAAATGCTCGTGATCACCAAGGATAAATGCCATTGATAATATACTTTATGAAAAACAAATTGAGTGCAAGGGACAAAAGGCAGATATCTGATCAGCAAGGCCCTCTGGTTATATGTAAACTTATTACTTCCCTCATTAGTGTCTCAAGTGTAATTATAAGTGCAGAGGCATGAATATTTATAAGGAACCATTTCATTTTATGAAATAGTGAGTAGTGAAGTATGGATACCCAAATGTGTCTGAATAACTTATGATGCTCTATGTCATATAAAGCATATAAAACTGAATAGAATAGTATCTGTTGTATTTTGATATGTAGGTCCAATTGCAATTTCTGATGCCTTTTCAGTTTGATTATTTTTCCATGTTTTCAGTCAGATTCCACTTCAAGTTTGGCATGAATTTTGAACATAATAGCTACCTTTTGCTGGCACTGCAGCTGTGTACCTCTGTCCTAGATCACTCTTGTAAAATGAGTATGCAAGTGTTTCATGAATAAGTATGCAAAGTTCACAAATACTTTACCAGAATAATATTGTGCATCGTTAGTGGTTAATTTTCTTTGGTAGTAATCACTTTTCTCTTTGCTGCTATTTCACTGTGTTTCCTTGCTGCAGTAAACTACTTAAAATCTCTTTTTTTTTTCCTTTTTTCCCTCTGAGATTAATGCTTTGCTTGAAGTTTTCCTTGTATGAACAAAATTCTCATATTATTCCCAAAAAATAAAATCAGTTTCTAATATTATTTATGCAGCAACCAAAATTTGCATAGCATTTTAAAGAATGGAGATATCTGCAAAGACAGATTTTGACACTCTACAATAAGTGAGAATAACAAATGAGATACAAGGTAAGAATCAAAGGTAACTGAAACACTATTACATATTTATTTACATTGATATGTATATATTCTTATGGATTAACCTTATTTCTTTAAAAAAAGTGAATAAGGCATTGCTTCATTGAAGGAAATAAATGATCACATCTCCTGTCTCATTGAAAGAAAAGAATAATTATACCCAGATTTCTCAGACTATGGGCCATGAATAGGGAAGAACAAGAGTAGCACTTTTCCATTTCTAGGAAATCAGCAAAGATCAGAGAGAATGTAGAGGTTAGTAAAAGTTTTCTGTGGACACATACTTGCAAAGGCATTGCTATATACAGAGGAAGACGAAGGAGGCATTTTGGGAGAAGTCAACAGAATGAGCATGAATGCCAATGCATAGGAGAGCAAGAGGTCTGGAAAAAAATGTAGCAGGTGATTCAATATATAAGCAGTAAAATAGCTATATGGAGTTTTGGAAATCTTGGAATTTAATAAAAATAAGATGCAGAAGGTGGTACAGAAGGTGTCCTAAAACAGATATTGTAGATAATGGATGATGATGATGATGGAGGATGATGATGGTAGATCATCATCATTTCATGAATCATAGATGCAGAAAATTGGGGGTACAGTAAAACATTAAGACAAAACTGGTCACCTAGGAAGGAAAGTTTTTGTAGTGTACTAGTAGCCTAAATATTCTCAAGCTTTTTGTAGACATCACCGATGTGCAGAAATGGTTCAAAAGAATCAGAAAAGCAAGGTGGATGTCCAACTATTGATAGCTTTTTCCCCATATAAGGAAAAGAACTGGTGCTAAAATTTGAAAATCAAACAATAGATAGCAAATGTAAGATTTTATACTAGGCTGTTTAAAGCAATGGTTTGGATATCTTAAGAAATATATCATAAACAAGACTTTATTTAAGAAGTCTGTTGGGATTCAAACTGCCTCTGAGTATCTGTAGACCATGTGCTCTAGGTCTCTGCTGTTTGTGATTGTCTTTGATGATTCCTGATGCTCAATTTATGTGACTTTTGAAAAGTCCTTGAGAACTAATCTTTAATACTGAATGTGATAAGTAGTTTCTGAATAGGCTGTGAAGGACTTAAAAAGATGATTAGAATCTCTTCTAGATGGCATTCACTTGAAAAACAAGAAAAAATGAATATATTTTTTCTACTGAGTTCCCTTGCTTTTCTAAGATTTATTTTTACCTGAATGAATTTTATATGTCTTAAGAGTGGAGAGGACCATTATGTTCATTCAGTAGCAGTTGCTAGGCTGGACAAGACTCTTTAAGCCTGTAATTTTTGTGTAAATTATAATATATGTTAAAAAGTATATTTTTAAAAGACAAAAATGCATGATAGTCTACCTACTTCTGATATTGTTCTATAAGTTTCTGATCAAATCATATCTTAGCTTTCTAAATTAACAAACTGGTTAGAACTTTGTGACTCTCTCATATCACCATAGATGGTCATTTCCCGGATCACAGCTCATTTTTGAAGACCTTTCATGAATCCTTCCTAATTTTTTAGCAAGTAATTTTTAAAGTGTGGGAGGACTAAAAATGGGAGGACTGGCTGAAGTATGGGTGAGTTGATTGCTAAGCTGAGGCATTTACAGTCAGTGACTCTATGGTAACAGAATATGGAAAAGTAGAGAAAGTGAGTGTCAGTCTACATGACTATGTTGGGCTTCAAACTGCAGTGGGTCTGGAGCTCATCCATGCTCCTGTCTAACCAATTGCAATCAAAGAACAGGCATAGGTGGATATCTTGTGGAAGAGGCATCTTTACCCACTGAATTGAATCCACTGACATTCACAAGTCCAAATTGCAAAATATGTAGTGTTAGTGTTTTAGGAACAGTAATTAAAGGTGTGTCATTTGCTAAATATGCCTCTTCCACCCAGAAAGGTTTCAGGAGAATAATTACAGTTTAAAGTACTTTCAATTTGGATCTTGTCAGTGCTCTATGATGTAGGATGGAGACTATGCCAGTGGAGAACTAGCTACTTTACAGTGACCAAAAAAAAGTGATAAGGACATGGAGTTAGGTTTGTGTTCTGTAGATAATGTGCTACTGGCAATGTATCTGACTCTGAACATTCTCTGTTTGCAGAAGAAAAGATTTTCCATTTTATTTGAAGCAAAGAGGGTGCATGCTTGTTTTCAATAATACATTATCTGGCATGTGCAAAAATATGATTTAGCTGGTCAAAACTGCTAAGTCATTTAAGTGCTAATGAAGTGGACTTCATGGTTTTCTTCATTAGAGGCTGTTTTACTGCCAGGATGTGAGGCGGTGGTGCATAAGAAAATTAGAACTTCGGTAGGATGTCCAGGAAAGCTGTGTGTCTGCATATATTGGCATGGCAAAGCTTCACACAGTACTCATGACCTGTGCACTGTGCATACTTTTGGATCTTTTGTGCATTGGGCTTTTGGAATAGCTAATGAATGTTAAAATGAATAAATGAGGTTTTTCAACTCGTAGATATTTTTGCAAAGGTACAGATAGATAGAAGTTAAATTAGAACCTTGCTGACCAACTGCAGTGATAATAATTGCTTGCAAAAATATATAGATATATTAGATTCAGTTTGGAATGAATGTACTATGTAAACCTGAATATGCTCAATGAATTTGTAACAGATTAAAAAGTGGTATGTGCTGCATGCTTTTGCAATAAATAATTATTCATGTAGAAACTTCCATTATCATTTTGTGATATATCTTCCTTTTATAAAAACAGCAAGGACCAAATAAGAGCTAGCATTATTATAAGTTACTAGATATTATGTAAACTGCACACTATTTTAAAGTTTCTTTTTATAACAACAACCATTTGAAGTGACCCTAATGTGATATCTGTTTTGCAGCTGTTTACATAAAATTGAAGTTTACATTGAAAAAAAATTTTTTTTTATATTGCTAGCTAAATTGTCACTATCTTGTCTGGGGCTTCTTCGCATGTGGAAACAGCCTGAAGTTTTAACTTTTGGTCTTCAGGCAAAATAAATGAAACAGTTAAGCTATTTATGAAAAAAAAATTGTGGCTGATTGTGAGGGTTCATCCTGCCTCATAATGTCTGCCAAGAATCACAAAAGATTTGATGGTGGATATGACTACATTGTTAAAGAGGCCTGATCCAGACTAACATCACATGGGTAGTAAAGTTGTGCCAATGCGGTGCTTGTATTTTGGCTACTTATCCTTACTGAGAGATGGAACTAATTAGGCTAAGCACAAAACTGTATTCCTGGGACTATGTTATTGCTGGTAGTGAAATTATCCTTTTTGCATGAAGTGTTATTCTGAGGAGTAGCTGTTCCCACTGAGGGTAGGTTTCATATCGTCTTGTAGGATGTGGTCATCCTCTTAGTTTAGACTAAGGCTCCCCAGACATGAGAGCAATTCAGTATAGTCTGTGATCAGATTTACACAGCTGTTATGAGACAGTGACAGTCAGCAAAATTCCTTGTGCGAAGCATAGAGTTAATTTCCCAAAGATGGTGCAATCTAGGCAGAAGAAAGAGACAAAGGCAAGAAAACCTGTTAATGCTACTTTGCATGTTGAAGCGCTATCTGACTATAGGTTAACAGAAAGTCTACATCAGAACTTTCAGGTTTCTGGATCTGAATCTTTTCATCATAAATAACAAGTGTAACCTTGAGATAAGAATGAAGTTATTTTAGTCAAATACTCTATGTATTTTATTTTTGTAGGATCTAGTCTCATTGAAACCTTTCAACTTCCCTGAATTTTTGAGCTAGTATGTCAAAACTTGATATAAGGATGTATCTCTGAGAGACATAGATAGGTAAAGAAGAGATATATAGACAATAGATATATCTTATGTTTCAGATATAAAGAAATAGTATTCAATATCTTTTATACTTGTACAAAAATGTAAGGATATTGTTAAAGTTAGACAAAGGTCTTTGGGTTTTTTTTGATTTTATGAGACACTCTAGCAATGTATGGACTTCTGTGGGTAATATCTCAGACAAATATGTTGCATCAACTGTCATGGAAAATCTATCTTCACTAAGTTGTTGTTATCTGCTGTATAATCTGCTTCCCATACCTCCCAATATATGGGTTCTCTCTATGTGCTTAAAAGGATCAGGTTAAATGGCAATATATACATAGGCTTCCCAAAGAAAAAAAAAAAAAAAGGCTTCCTGAAGTCCAATCTGCTAAATGACCTAAAGTGAAAACAATACTCTTCCTTCACTAACATATTTGAGTCTTCAATAACAAATTTATCTTGTGCTTTAGAACTTTTTTCCTCCTATTTGCAATCCTATTTGATAGATATTTTAATGCTGATGGTTGCATGTACAAATAAAAGCCTTTCTTTGGTGGCTCAGAATTGGAAGCAGTAGAGTCAAAGATTTGACCTCTGGAGAGTGTATTTGTCGTGTAGTACCTTTTGTTCAGAATCACTGCAGTTTGGAGTGCTTAGAAAAGAAGGTTGGTGAAAAATATAATTTGTATGATATAAAAGGTATAAGACTTAGGAATATCATTTAAGCAGCCACCCTCCTTATATACGAGAGTTGACTATACTTTGAAAAAGAACAACCAGATGAATCTGGGAAAGAAGTAGGAAATGAAGATTGGAGATGTTATGCAGTATTGGTATATGTTGTTTTTTATGAAGAGTTTGTGTAGCATGTGATATAATGTAAAATTATTGAAGACAATTATTAAATTTTCCTTTATGAAATGTTAGTCTGTCCTAACAGGAGCATACTAGAAAAAGAAGAAAAGCAACATTACTTGAGAGTGCAAATAAAAGACAACACCTTACTTCAGGACTTTAAGCTGAAGTGTGTTTATATGCTAGGAAATCTAAACAGCTAAAAGCTCTCTATAGAGATAGGAAATGGAAAGCTTTTTGTGTACCTTTACAGAGGCAGATACAGTCTTTAATGACAATAAATGTTACAGGATCTAGTTCAGCTTAAGGATGTTAAAAATCCATATAGACTGTATGTTGTTTAATCATCTGCTTTTCTCTTAAAAAGATTTGGTTCTTAACATGATAATACTTAGCTTTAAGATAGCATTTATAGAAAGATGGAGACTGTTGATCAGTCAGATGAATACCTTTGAAAATGATGTGACAAACTTGTGTCTTTGCCTGTCAGGACCCAAGCAACCTAAAGTATTTTTCTGAAGTCTGAAATGCCCTTGTATAACATGAGTTACAGCAATGTCTGTCATCTGCAGAAATACATCATGAGCAAAAGAGGTTGGTTAATAAAGAATGTGTCATTTCTTGTAGCTAGAACATATTTCAAGTGAATTGTGTTAGCGTAAACCACTGCAAGTCTGACAGGCTGTATTGGTCATTACAAGTATCATGCATGTATTAAAATTAGAACAGACACTTAGATCATAGATTAAGAAACCCTCCTAAGCCATTTTTAAGTGGGTATTTATTTTATTTCACATCCAATCCATTTTAAATCAATATTCCATAACAATAATGATGATGATTTGCAATTCTTGAACATACTGGAGACTGCAAAAATGGGTTATGGCATTTTCTATTGTTTGAAATATCATTATTTCCTTCTTCTGTTAAATCAAAAATGTTAAATGCACATCTGCTCACAGATTTGCATAGCAAGCATTCATTAATCAATCATCATCAGGAATTGCATAAGGGAACAGAGTACAGCGTAAGAATCAAAATCCTCTCAACAGATTTAAGCTTGAATTATGCCATACCTGTCAAGAGACTATGTGTTTTCTATAAAGTTCCTGTAGTTCTACAGCATGGATCTAATAGGAAAAATAGAGTTTTAGGGAATTTTTTCAAGACACTTCTTGCAAACAGAGTGCTTATTTTCATTGTTTTTAGATTACAGCTGCTCTGAACACGTAGCCTATGTATTTATGTATTTTAGCAAGGCTTTCTGTTCTTCTGACTGATTCCTGTCCACTTTCTTCATTATCTCTCATGTCTTAGAGTCCTAGTAGCTCTTTGCCAGAGCAGTTTGCGGCATCTTTTTGCTTCTTGCTTTCCAAGCTGCATCTTTCTCCAAGGTTGTTTTTCTCATTTTTTTTCAATCTGTAATGAGGCAAAAATAGCAACAGATGGATGGGAAGTGACTTAAAGTGGAAGCACAGACTTTTTTAAAAATTGAAACTAGTTAAAATGAGTAGAATAAAATAAGCTAGAGAATAGTTCAAAGACATGGATTTACTGGGAGAAGGTGACTAATGATTTACCTACAATTTGCTGATACCAAACCACTCTGGAATTTCATGGCTTGCAGCATCCACATTACTCAAATTTAAATTAATTCACTTAAACTCGTATTAGCTCAACATTTTTAGTTTTCTTATATCATAGGGTGTTTGTGAAGAGTGAAACATTTGACCAGCATATAATGATTATGTCATTTACTAAGGCTGTGCAGGTTTTCTTTATATTTGTTTCAGTAGAATTGAGACTCTGTGTGTCTCCTTGAAATCCAGGTTTTGGACATTTCAAATGTGAGTAGTAAAGGCCTTTCCTATGCTAGAAAGATTGTCTGCCCTGTTCCCTTTTTTGTCTTGTCAGAAACACCTCTTACATTGTGGTTCATCCATCAGTTTGTCCATATATTACAACCATCTGTCTATTAAAAATAATCCCTAAATGCACCTTAATGGTAAATTATGATTTTAGCCTGTTCAACTACTTATTTTTATTACAGAGAAAATGACTGTTGCAAGAGTAATAAGCATATCATAAATAGCAAGATGAGATCATTAACTGCAATTGTTGATATTTTATCTACTTATCACTCTTCTGTCTAAAAACCTATTCAGCTAGGAGTATTTTTAATGTGCTAATTCTCTTAGTAGCTTTAAATGACTGCCCTAGCTTTTAAAAATCAAACTTAATTCTCCCTCAGCTAAAGAATTTTATCTCCAGAACAGGCTGTTCTGAATACAGCATGGTAATATTCAGTCACACAGAAATGACTGCAGAAAGTCTTGTATCTATTAATTTCCCAGAATAAAAAATGTTGACTTCATATATCCTCAGAGTAGAAAGTCTCAGATGCCCAGCAGGGCCATATAATTTTTAGTTTCTGGTCCAATAAGAGTCTGAAAAATGTTAACAGGTGGTTTCTTTTTAAAAGGAAAGCATAAGTTTTTAAAATAAACTTCTTAATTATATCTTCTCTATTTTTAAATATTTTTATATATGTAAATCATCCTGAATTTAACTTGGAAACATATTTCCATATATTTGTTTCTGATTTTTGATAATGTCCATTATATATAATTTACTGCACATGAATTAAACTGTTCTGTGAAATAAATATTTTCTCAGTGGCCTTACAGTTCACTGTGTAAATCTGAGTGCTTTAGAAAGCATTCATATTAACAAGACTGCAGAAGGTGAACATACTAATTTTGTAGGCAAGTGACTTCATGCAGAAAATTGAATTCTGTTAAATTTATCTTCTGATTTGAGGTTCCTGGGATCTGAATTTTGATGTTTTACCTTGTATTAAATTTCTTCACACTGAATTCAGGTGCTGTCATGAGTGATAAGGATTCTGAAAAATTGGGGCTGATGGTCAGTGCAGTTTGGAAACATTTCCGAAATGAAGTAGATTCTTGCTTCCTTCCCTCAGCAATATCTGTTGGTTCACTGAGTGAAGCACAAGGTCTAGTGAAGGAAGCTGTACCTGTTTAACCATCGTCTTTCCCCTAGAAAAAGTAGATAGAAAAGCAGCAGATGATGAAGCTATTGTAAAAGGAGACTTTTCCAAAATGGCATAGATGGAGCTCATATCATCTTTTATTTTACTATGGAAGGAAAGATAATAAAAGTAGATTCAGATGAAACTGATGCCTTTTTTGGAGAGCAAATGGGAATAAGGGAAGATAGCAAGGAAGATAATAAAGCTGATCTACTGCAGCTGAAAAATTTGAAACATTCTTTTAAGAATCATTCCCCTCATGGTGAGGAATGATGCATAATGACATTTCACTAATAGCTTACATATCCTATATTAATTTTCCTTTACAAACTTAGTATTCAAAAAGTGAGAGCTCAGTGAAAACATAACTTTTGCCTTACTTTCTTTTCCATTCTTTTCCTTTCTTATTTTTTCCCTTTTTTTTAAACTGAGAAAGCAATCTTTTGTCTGAGCTGATATTGCAGCATAATTTATCCTGCATTTATTCGGTTGC
>JAUBOD010000696.1:3302477-3312809 GCA_032353885.1 Nothura maculosa | reverse complement strand
TGCCTGCTGGAGTGGGAAGGTTGGACCAGATGATCTCTAGAGGTCCCTTCCAACCTTGAAGATTCTGTGATTCTGTAGATGATCTTCCTGGATGCACATGCAAAGTAACCATATACTAGATACAAATGTGCCTACAAGTTGGACTATGTCCTAGATTTGCATTAATTATAAGATAAAAAAATGACGTACTACTAAGAGAGTTGGGGGAATGAGCACAAGTCTCAAGGAGTATTTGTGTGGAAGTTGTCACTGGGAGAAGACATAAAACTGACAAAAACTTATGTCTCTGTATCTAAATAGAAAAATTGATTTTTATGTACGAATTCCTCTCTTGAAGAAAGAGATGAATGTAGTATAGTCAGGGTTTGGCTCCTTTGGGAAGCATGATTTAATATATCACTAAACCAAGAACAGAATAAGAATACATTTTCTTGCCTAAAGGTTTGAATTCAATAAGATACAATTATAATACTTTTTAAAGCAGATACGAATCAACACTGTCATGTTTCGACCCTTGTAGGGAACTAATTGCAAGATTAAAAGTCTTTAATATTAATAATCTACTGAAAAGAGATTGAGTTGGAAAACATGTTTGCCGATTAAACAGTAAACATGCTCCTGCCATAGCTTTTATCTAAATTAATGCATAAAGTGTTCATCTTTACTTTCCTGTTGGCTTAATTCTATACTATCTCCATCAGTTTCTACAGTGCCTCTATAGCAACTGAGTATATTTTCTTCAGCATACTCTTTTGAACACTGATGTAGTATTCATGTACTTGAGTAATCTACTGTTAAATCAGCTTCTGATTTACTGGTGGGGATGAATAGCTAAGAAGGGACGACTAAGTTTTTGCGTCTACTCATTGACCTTTCTCTGTAGAGTCTAGCACTATGAAGTGTGAAAGGAGGTAGCTGCACTGCATTGCTCCATTTCCCTTTTAAAAGAGGACATACACCAGTGAAGCAAACGTTGTGTCTACCCTTTGTAGCTAGTTCAAGTGGAATAGAAGGGTTGTGCTTTATTCTCATAGTCCTTTACTGGATTGCTTGAGTAGCAAACTTAATTGGCACTAAAAATTATTGTATTTTTAGCTTACTGTATTTTAGATATGATTCACAGCCTTCTGAAAATAATGTCTTCACTTTGTCCTTGAGTAGATCTAAGTTAAAATAAAATTTTAAAAATCTCTATTAAAAACATTTCAGAGTCTGAACCCAAGCCCCTTCAAACCCACACACAAAGCTTTGTTACTTAAGCTAAACAAACAACCATGCCAGATGGTAGTTAGTTAGATTAAGCTACTATTCTACATGTTAACTATTCAGAAAGAAAAGGAATGAGAAAGAGGAGTAAAAAATTCTTACAAGCACATTATGAGGGCGGGAGATTAACATACAGAATTTTCAAATGACTCCCCGGGTATGCCTACTCTGTTCTTAAAAGGTAGTCTCAAGAGAAATGCAGAAATGCCTACAACTTGCTTACAAAACTGCTAGTATAACCACTAGTCTGCTGAGTATAACAGCCCTTGCATGTGAGAGGGCGGCCTATGGCCAAAGCAGAAGCATTGCTTTTACTGTTAGCTGATAAATAGTCATCAAATCTGTTTTCTAGAGTAACTAGAAGTCAATCTAGAGTAGCTTGATTTACAGAAACCACTACCTAAAGCAAAATGAAGTCCCAGCAATATTTCATGTAGTGGAAGTACATCTACAGTGGGAAGAGAATAATGCTTCAAAGACACAGGATATCTGAGCAAATGATTTCTTTGGATTCGTTTAGCCTAGAAGTGAAGCTGCACTTTACTGACAGAACAAGTCCAAGAACATTGAGATTGCTGGAGAGTTCTCAGCTCTCTTGGGTTGGGACTGTGTGCACTGGCAGATGTTTTGACTGAGGAAGTGAACAAATCACAGAATCATAGAATCACACAGAATCTACAAGGTTGGAAGGGATCTCTAGAGATCATCTGGTCCAACCTTCTCGCTCCAGCAGGCAAATGAAATGGTCCACCTGGCAAATGAACCAAACACCCAACCTTCTTATAGGTAAATCTGAGAGAATGTAGTGACATTCTTTGATAGCATAAAGATTTAATTTCTGGAGGGTAAGGTAGCATCATATTCCCTGTATGCTAAACAGTACAATGTATTGTTTGTATTGAAGAATGTATAAAGAAAGCTGCAGTCTTCTAAGTTAACTCAAGGGATTTTTGCACTCTTTTCATGGATAGAATGGTTCTTCTACAACATTATTGAGATTTCTTAAAAATGTTGTGGTTAGCATGAGCAACAAAAATAATATATTTATGCAAGATAGAGTTCATAAGACCTATTTTGTTCCTATATATGCTTGTGTCTTGTAGAGAAGTGGAAACATGCATTATAAAAGCACTTGCATTTAATTGCCCTGATGTTAGCAATACTTCAAGCAAAATAAACACTAGGCCACTGTTCATTTAAACTTTACATTTGGGTTAAGCTAATACTTGTTCTTTTTGTGCAGATTAATTGCTTCATGTGTTGTACTGAAGTAGACAGCACCAGTTTTCTTCCCTTCTTCTCCTTAAATTTACCTCCTGCGTATTACTTGTTGTACATTCTGCATTAACTCTTATGTGCAGCAGTGAATATGAAACTGTGACTGTCTGTTTGCAGACACTCAGCAACCTGTGTCTGTTTCAGCAACCTGTGCAGAAATAAGCCTTGCAGCAGTTCTAATCTCTGTGCAATGAGTACAAATTGCTCTCTACATACATTTCACATTAAGTATTCTACAAAATCCCTGAGACTGTACGATGATGAGTCAGGGAGCTTATGATAAGAACTTTCCGTTTAGACTTCTGTGGGGTGGGATAGATTTGAATCACAAAGACAAGTGAACCCTGAAATAAAAAAAAAAGTAAAATAAAATAAAAGAATCTATTTCAATATATTTAATGGAAGTGCATTGAGTGACTTGGAAGTAGATCCACCTTGAAATCTGGATGAGCTTGCCCAGGCCTGGATTTAGTCCTGCTTTGAGGAGAATATTAGAACAGATGATCTCCAGAGCTGCCTTCCAGCCTACTTGATTTTATGATAAAATAAGAGTTTGACAGTTAAAGTTCAAAATACTTTTTGTTTCTTCTGGGGTAGTCAACTCTTCATTTTTATGGGAGTTAAGATTCCCTGGGTAATGGAAAGGTTCAGAGAGTGGAGCTGTGGCAGGAGTGGCAGCACTGTGGAGCTGCCACATGAGCTTCCATACTCCTTCCAAGCTGACCCTGAACAGTCACTCAAGTGTCTCTGTAATGTGCTCCAGGCAAATGCAAGGAGCCATCATAAGCTTGGTGATGCATTTGATCAAATACAGGATTGCTGAAACCTGGTGCATTTACAAGAGTGCAGTACAGGCACAGTCACGTGGGTGCCCGGAGTAATGTGGCTGCAGGAGGGTGCATTAGCTTCAGCTCCAGTGATGCTCCAGTGGTAGGAGCTCTCTGCAGAGATGATTATAGACTTGTCTGAATATAGTCATTTCCAATATCTCTAGCTCTGGGAACAGCGTGTTGACAACTCCTCTTCTATGCTAAAACACAGAGCCAATATTGCTCTTTGGGCTATATTAGCATGAACTCCACTCTGGGCAAATGATAGTACTGCTCTTGAAACCCAGCTAGGAGCAGGCCTGAAATAGCTGCTTTCAGTGCTGAGCCAGAGCCATGTTTCACAGTGCTTGTGGCAGAATTAATCTGTGTTCCAGATGAACTGTCCATGATAATTAGGTAATTCCATGCCTCAACTACTTTTTTATGTTTGTGGCAAGAGGAGGCATACAGTGTCTAATATTTTGCTGTCATAATTCTACGCAGATGGGAAATTGAAACATCAGTGTTACATAAATTGTTGCATCATCTTGAGCAAGCTAGTATCACAGTTAAATTTTCTGGATTGGATCTTTCCTCAGCTGCTTGTAAAGGTTATGGACAGGACTTCAGAGATGCTCTGTGAAATTTCAGGAGTTCATTTGAATTTAAAATCCTGTTTTGGTGATTTTAAAAGGTGATAGTTTTGACAGCTGGTGTCACAAGACACTGAAACTCAGGTAAAATTCAATAGTATGTATGCTTGCTTAAAGCAATATGTATGGCCAAGTAGTTCAGTGAATGACTACTTCTACACTGTATGTTAGCTTCAGGCTCTCTGGTCATTTACACTGTTTGCATGTTGGCCACTGCTCTTGTTCAAGTCTTGCTCCAACGAATTTTATCTTCAGGTAGAAGAGGGCACACAAAGTAAGCAAAGGGCCTGCTGGAATTCGCTAACTGATAAATAATGCCGCTCTGGTTACAGGGCTTCGGGGCCATCCACCCAAGGACTCAAAGCACCAACAGCAATGTGATGGTATGCTAAGTGACGTTTATTGCTTGCTTCACACATCCTTTATAGTCTCCCCTCTGGCGGAAGCACTGCAGGCTATGCCCAATCCCCAATTACAAGCGTCTCCTGGCAGTATGCCCTTATGTGGCAGCGCTATAGACACGTCCCTATTCTTTCCGTGACATTGCGAGATCTTCCGAGCACCTTGCCTTACGCTGAGTCATGCCTTATGTTATGTCACCTATTTATGCTAAGCTCCCAACACTTCTAAGCTCCCTACAAGGGCCTAATTCAAATTAAAACTGAACATCAAGATCACAGCTAGTTTGTGCCATGTAAGTAGGAAATGTTAGGTGTAAGTATCAAATCAATGAAAATTTCTACATTTCAGAATTTTCTGGAAATAAAATGTGTTTTAAGCTTGGGTTTATATATTCAGTGTCCAAATAGCTGTTAAAAATCTAATGTTTAAACTTATATATATGTTAACACAGCCTATATTAACACCTATACTAAATATTTGAATTAAATAAAATTAACTATTATATCTCTACAGTTAAAAGTTTTAAAGCAAATGAAGACAAATTGTCACAAGATGAGTGTATGAGGGGGGTGAATGATGCAGAACACTTCACTCTTATGAAAGAAAAAAAAAGTTTTATAGACATGAACAGTGGCTTTAACAAAATTCTATGGCAAAGTCACTGATATTTATGCTTAGAGGTCAAGTAAACCAGAAAGAATCAGTGGCATTTCTTAGTTATACAAAATACTTCCTTAATTAGCCAAACAATTTTGGTCCTAAATCTGCCTTGGGCAATAGAAACAAGATTTTTTTGGGGGGAGGAGGACAAATTTAATTCCAGTTCCAGTCTAAAATGGAGTATGAAATAAATCACAAGTTGAGTAGGTGTCTAGTAATAAAGAAGCTCTTCATTTTCAAACATAAACCTGTACAAAAGACAGAAATTTAAATATTTGGATAGAAATCACATAATTAGTATATTTGCAGTGAAAAATAAGAATAAAAAACTTAAATAATTATTTAAATGAGAGGTTTTAGTTCTTCAATGCTTTAAATGCTAGTAAAACTACTCTTGTTCTTTGCATAGATCAATAATATTTATTATTATTATTATTACAGAATCACAGAATCACACAGCATTATTTGTTGTTTTTGTAAATCTTTCCTGTTGCAACAAAGATAGAGTTTTAAAAGCTGAAAGAAAAGGTAGTTTCAGGTACTAAAACTAACTTTAAAAGATTGTTTTAATTTCAAAGTGCTGGCAGTCTTTGAGATTTATATTTATTGGATTTAACTCCTATTTGAATGCTAATCTCTAAGGAATCTAACCACCAAACCTTGTTTGCTTTTAGTCATTTTATTGCAGGTTGTTCAAGAAGCAGAAGTAATAAATCTCTTGAAAAGAGTTACAATTATATTAGTCCTGAATAATCTTAATGTTATAAAATCTGACAAAAATGATGTTGTAAAATACTTTTAAAAGAATTAATATAGCAGTAGTAATTTGAAGGAACTCTGATTCTTTCATGTAGGGAAAATATCGAATAACATCAAATTAAGGATATTTGTGTGCAAATGTGAATTTCAAACATCTAGTGAAAAATAAAATCTTAAATAATAACACTTGATGTTTATAATAAGTACTCAGAGATTTTGATCTGAATTTGAATCTCTGGAGATCTTAGTCCTCACCTTCCTCTTGAAAAGTTGGCTGCTATGTAAATAAAGATTAATCTCTCCTGTGCTCTCTATTCTATTGAAATTACTCTATACTATTATTTGGCACAGTCTCTAGCTCTCTGTGGAGAAAACTATATAAAAATGCTCCCATATCCTCTGCTATTTGGACTTCACAGCAGACTGTTGGAGTCAAAGAGAATCCACAAGGAGTATTCGCAATAGTTCAAACATGTGTTGAGAGCTTATTTACTCCCATTTGCAAGCAGACACCATAAGGCAGAGCAAAAGTTCTGGCAAAGCTTCTCAGAAGTATGAGCAAAACTCAATCACTTCAAGGAAGACAAAATAAGTGAGTTTTTTTTAATCATCACCAGTAGCAGCAAAATTAAAGTCTGTGTTGACTGAATAGAGGAGCTTGGAGGGGGCAAGAGGGTGAGGTAAAGCAGAGCCTCTGCCCAGGTAATGAGGTAAATTATTTTTTTTTCCAAGCAGAGTGCAACTGGATGCAGCCACCTACTGTGCATCTGTTTAGGCACACCCCGTTCATATGACAGGGTCTTACTTGGAAGAGAAATTATTCAGAGAAGTTCAAAGAGGATGTGCAGGCAAAGCAAAAATACATAAGAATAAGCTGTGTTGCATATGTTGTTGACATGTATTTTGTTTTGACTATTTTAAGTTATTAGTCACAATAGTTTATTGTATATATTGCATTTCTGTCAAGTATTGTAGGAAGCACTGTTTAATATTTTTCATAGTATTCCTACTGATCTCCTTTCCCCTCACAATTTTTTTTTTCTGAAGTAAGGGGAGAGAAGTTTCTTTCTTTCATTTTGTATTTTTTTTCTAAATGTTATATATGTTAAACTCTTTGTAAGAAAAACAGGTCAGAGCTGCTGCCTAGAATTTCACTTCCAGGTTTCATCATGGATATAGGAAAGTGGCAAGTAAGACAGGTGACAGCAGAGATATTTAGCAACCTCTTTCTCCTCTCTGCTATTTTTTTGCTCTTTTCCCTCTATTGATTTTCTGTCCAGTCACGGCTGCTGACCTGATCTGCATGAACAAGAATTTTTCATTTAAAAATATCTCTGAAATGCTCAGTATTAGCAACTATGGAAAAATATTGATACCATAGGAAGGACTCTTCTTCATATTATTAATATTTGAGCTTTAGATATTGCTTTTTTTTTTCTTTTCCCTGCTTAGGGAGATATCAAGTATTAACGAATAATAATTGTCTTTAGATGAAAATAGCAGCACTGAGGGGTTTTAGTCACTGCGCTCTCAATTAGCTCCATTTCCCAGATATGGGCACTCTTGGGAAAGGGCACAGCAGAATCCACCTTTGACTAATCAGACTAAGTAAAGAAATCACTAAGTAAAGAAATCTTTCAAGCATTTAAACCCAGAGTAATTATTGAGCTCATCATCCTTTACCAAATTCATTTGTCTTAAGATACTGAAAGTGTGACAGGGATGTCTAGTCTTAAGACTTTGTAGTTATCATTATACCATCTTATATATCTTCATAAAAGAAGCATGACTATTGTTGTGATGAACTTTAACAATTATATATCTTGATTTAGTTATATATTTAAATTAAAAGTTTTGAATTACATCACAGAATTTTATATTTCCTTTCATTTTTTTCTCTCCTTTTTCAATTTTGATGATATATTTGGTTATTTATATTTGCTTTCCCTCTTTAAGCAATAGTTCCCTTTTAGCATTGCTCCATCTTTTGTGTATGTGTTCAGGCAGGCAGTTGTTCTGGAGTCAATATCTGTTTTTGTAAAGTTGAGCATTTTTTACCGTTCTGCATAACAACAGTGATGAGAAGACTTGCAGCCTCTTAGTCTCATTAGGACATTTTATCATTTGGACTTATATTTGTGTGCAGAGGTATTAAGGTATTTTGTTTGTAGATCTTATTATTAATAAATGCAATATCTAACATAGGGATAGGTACAATGCAATAAAAGTAGATCAAAATTAAGAAAAATAAAACTAATCTCTGATGAAAACCATATTTATTTTGTATCTGCAGACCATTTTTTTGAGTGAGATGCCATTGTAAATGTCTGTATTTTATGCTACATACCTCTCAAGCATTGCTACCAATAGCTATTTGGAAGTCGTACAGCTTCAATCACCAGATTTCAGTATCTGAGATTCCTCTGGCCTGGTTTGAGTTAGCAGTGCTTCACCACATTTAAATGCCATAGGGAGAGGCATGGTTGCAGTTGCCGATAGCATTCCTTTACCTGTTGGGGTGCACTCCAAGTGTGACCGTACAGTGCCTATTAGCAGGCAGGATGCCTTGTTAGTAGATAACTAACTTCAAGGCCAACAGTGCACTTGTTCCATCAGCGGATCAAAAACAAAGGCAGCTGTCCGGCTGCTGCGTGACCAGGAAGCTGATTGGACAGTAGCTGATGCACACTTGTTTTTAGGCATAAAAGGTATTGTATCCAGAACCTTATAGGTAAACAGATGAGGGATTGGATGCCAACCCCAGAGACAGTGGCAAGACAGAGGCGAGAGGACAATGTGTAAAATCATGATTGGTCGGGGGGTGCGGCATACGGCTGACTGTATAAAAGTGTGCTGGAATCTGCAATAAATGGAGCATTGACCTAATGTCTATGAGACTGCGTCTTTGACTCTGGAAGCTCCCTCGCATCATTTACCACATTCTGAAATTTATTAATAGAAATTCAAAGAGGATAATTTATTCATTTTTTACTGTTACTTAAAATCAGTAGGTGAGAGAGAGGAGAGTCTTACCCTTGGTCAACATGTATCTGTCTGATAGAGAAGGACACCTGTCTTAAAATAGAAGAATCTGATGACGTAAGAATGCTCATATTTCACTCTTCTTTCTCTTACCTGCCTATGACCTGTATCTTCCATGAGAAGAAACTAATTCTGAATCTATTGACTTGCAGATGAATTTTCAGCTAAAATTGAAGCTATTTATTGTCTTTGACTACATAATAGTTAAGAGAAGTTGTGTTTAGGTAAGAGAAATCTGAAGAGATGTTATATAAATTCAAGTAGGTGAAAAAAGGCTGTAGAGAGAAAGAGAATATGCTGCTCTTCATATTCACTAAGGATATGACAAGGCATTGAGATAAGACTATTTTGTTTAATAAGATACAACTCTGAATTTACCATGGTTGAGGAATTTGTCTCATCTGTCTCTTGTATGAAAATACCGTGTCGCATAAGAAGTGCTCTCATGTTGCTGCATGCCCTACAAGGCAAGCAATTTACATTTTCCCTTCTCTGTATGGTTATCTATTTTCATAAAAAATATTGGAATGCAGTATCATGGTTTTTATGTGTCCACATGCCATCCTCAGTTTCTGCAATATAAAATGTCCCTGTTTCAGTTTAGGAAGATAATTTCCAAAAGTGATTTAAGTGTAACTGATACGATATTTTCTCCTGGAGTCTATAATCCCATGAAGCAATGTTTTGGAGGTGGAATTTCACTGTTTCTAGACCATGTCACTGGATCATTATAAACTCAGTTGAAAGTGATAGATACAGTCTTGGGACTGGATGGTGGGGTCCATCCCAATCATCTCTAAAGTCTTTCTTTGTACTGTCTGTGCCATGCAGTGTTAGCATGGAAGTGTCTTCCATTCAATTCAATAATTCTTAGTCCCTAAGTATTCTACAAGATCCAAAATTTTCTTTGTGTACTTTGATATATCTATTTTTATGACAGGTGGGTCTGTATATCTAAGCTGTGTTGTAGCTGTAGTGGGAATTCCTCCTGCATTTAGCTGTATTAAAACAGGGGAATAGAGAGAGAAACATTGCAGCTTGGGGTTACTTTTAAGCAGGTCATGCTCTTACCATTTCTAAAATTGTCAGAGAATATGTCCTCCTTTATTTGGAGCATTCTGCTCTTTTAAGATTATTATCATTTTAGTATATTATGCCTTTTTCTCCTAGGTCATGTTGTTTTTCTGTATGTGTTTTAGATGGGACCATTGTTGTTCAATAATTATTTAAAATATTGTAGTACTGGGTTCTTCAGTAAATATAATCTACTGTTTTAACTTGTCCTTTTAGTATTCCTCTACCCATAGAGACTTAAGTCTCATGTTTATAGGAAGATTTCCTAGGTATTAATTATGAAACTTATGTTATGGAACACAATTTTTTGAGAGCCTGTTCAGCTTAGAGAAGAGGAGACTAAGAGGGGACCTTATTAACATGTATAAATACATGAAGGGGGACTGTAG
>JAUBOD010000696.1:3260176-3276236 GCA_032353885.1 Nothura maculosa | reverse complement strand
GTGTGCCTGCTCGAGCGGGAAGGTTGGACCAGATGATCTCTAGAGGTCCCTTCCAACCTTGAAGATTCTGTGATTCTATGATAAAGGAACCTTCTAATGTTTTTCCCCCTCTATCTTTTGTATTGTAGTAATTTGTATTATTATTTTCAGAAAACAGACGTATTTGTTTTAGAGTATTATTGGGGTAACATGATTCTATTAACATTCTTTTCTCATTTAGTTTTTTTGCCTTTTTGCTCTTCTGCAGACCACCAGAAACATTGGTGTTTGAGAGCTAACCAAAAGAAATCATGGTATTTCAACACATTGGACAGAATTCTCTGAGTCTGGGCAAAGGAGATTTTTAGGAGACTAACACAGAAAATCTCTTGTTACAATAATGACTCAGAAGTTGTCTATTCTGGCCAACATTAGTGAAAAAAAAGATTCTTCCATATGAAGAGTTTGCAAGCTTGACTTACAAGAAGTGGACTGAGTTAAAATCTGGAAAGTTGCTCCTAAATGATACAAAAAGTGCAGCTTATCTGCCTAGCTGTAGACCTGACTCTGCTCTCCTTTGCTCGCCTCTCCTAAAGCTTGAGACTCACTGGAAAAGCCAAAGACAGGAACACCTTCACTGAGACTTGTGACTTGGCAGTGATAAGCATTTTGATTGCAACAGGTACTGTGAAACATGATCTGAAAGGCACTGTTGAAAAAACATTAGAATCTCTATGAAACTTCCTGTTATAAACACCCACACCCTGTTCCCTCTTCTCCTTCTCACATACATCTCCCATTCCTGTGATATTCTCCAGAGAAAAGGTATTTACAGAAAAGAACAGATTTCTGATGACTTCTTTCAAGTGAATTATTTAAAGCATTTAGTGGAAAAATCTTTTGTTTGTAACAATGACCCAAATTGAGTTTGGGTACTGAAGCGTGAAGCATGAAAAAGAAAGTTTTAAGGATTGTGGAATTTTTTTTAAGAGAAAAATAGATCTTCAGTCTTTATTTGAAGGAAGTCCTAGAGGCTGTGGCCACCTACGAGTAATGAAAATACTTGACTTACTTATATTTTTTCCTTTATATATTTCATATTATATTGTGATAATGAAACTCATATAGAGAATCTCACAAAGAGATTACATAATTGAGAGTTCAGCTGTTCAGAGTTTTTTTGTTTGTTTGTTTGTTTTTTGTGTGGGAGGATTTTGGCTTTAGATCTTTAAAGAAATTGCAGCCCTGGCACTAATTTCCAGAAATGCCTGCATCCAATAAAGGATAACAAAAATAATTCCTCACTTTACTGTTGCACTCTATCACATTTATGAAGTTGTCCTGACATAAGCAGAAAAATTATAAGAACTTCTGTGTCAGCAATGTTAAGAGATCTCACCTATATCTGGTCTGAAACTCTCATTGTTACAATTGGCTGATATTACTGAAGGGATGCAGGGTGCAAATACAGTGACATATACCATCATCCAGTATATACTTACTAGGATTAGTATAATGCAAATTCTCTCAGTCCAGCTGCTGACATGAGAAATGAAGCTACCCTGGTACAGATTCCTCTTAGATTTGCCATACTGATCTCATTACCATAGGAGACAATTAAATGATTCATAAGAAAAATCATTTTCAGTTGCAGGAATTACAACTTGGACCTGAGGACCAATAGTGCAGTGATAAATCACTGAGGCTTCTGACTCTCAAGGGTGCCAGAGCTGCTGACATTGTATTATGTTTAAAATTCACCACAGTTCATTGTCTGGAATAGCAAAAATACATGAAAGAATATTCTAGGGAAAATAAAAGCCACATTACTTGCAATGGAGTAATTTTCAGTAGTGCTTGGTGGGCTCTGCTTTCCAGTTAGCCCCATGCCACCACCTGACTCCATTTCAGGTTAAAATTTGAGAGATAACACATAAAAGTAAACCAGTTTTAAAAAGAAATAAAAGGGTTTATAGGCATATTTTTAAACACTCCAGTTTCTCAAAAGCCACATAGACCAAATATTTAGTAAATTTTGATGGAATAAATAAAAAAACTTGCCAAGGCTGAATGCCAGTCCTTGGTAGAATGGTGACAGACCACTGGGGCATGTAGAAAATTGTTTCCCAGCATAGGGAGGAGTGAGAGGTTCAGTTAAAAGTCTGACTTTGAATCCATCTCAGAGAAGTCTAGCTTTGGTGTATAGCTTCCCTAGGTTAAAGTTTGACTTTTTGGTTATCACCCTTTACTGCTCTAAGCCTTGCAACTCTGACCACCCTTTCTTCCCACTCCCTGCAACGAGTGTAGCATCCAGTGTTCATCAAGGCTGGCTCATCTTGCTGATCAGATTAAGCAAATGCACCTACATCTCTGCTTTGATACCTGCAATTCATGTCCATCAGTGCCAGCACAACTCCATCAGCAGTACCACATCCAGTCATCCCACCACCATCTGTCTGCTTGGGAAAAACTCTCAGCAACCAGTTGAGAAAGGTGCACTTCAAAGAAAGGATGTGTGTGCAGCTTCTCAGCTTTCCACATCACTTGCATGTAGGATCTGTTTGCCGTAGTGCTGTGTAGGCTGGCCACCCTTACACCATTTATGACCTAGACAGAGCAAACTGATGTATTGCTGTGGGAGAAAGAATGGCAAAAAAAGGAATGTCACAGATGGATGTCAGAAAGCCAAGGGATTTTTTTAGGAGAACCTTTTAAAACTCTGACAGCCTATCACTTCAGTGAGTTCTGAATATTGTGGGATGAAAAGCAACACTGTATGTATAAGGAATATTGCGAACATTACACATATTATGTGTGCAACTTGTCTTTTGCTATGTTGTTAGAAATTGGCTATATCTATCTTATTAAAGATCTTTTAGAAAATATCAAATTACATTCAATAAGAGATAAGCTAGCTGGGGATTTATTCAACAGACATTCTTTTGAAAAATCTGTTGAGAAATTATTCTCAACAGTTTTAGTTACTGCTGTTATTGTGTGCATAAATGCTTATGAAAAATCCCTTAGAAAACACTTGATTGGAAAGTAAAAAACGGACTCAATATAATTTTAATAGTGGTAATTTCTAAGAATCAAAATAGGCTGGTACTATGTCTTTATTATTTTTGTAGTTTTCTAGTGTGGGTGTTTCAAATTGTATTGTGTCTCTCTCAAAATATGTGGTAACTGCTAAAGCAAATAGATTATTGTGAAGGTCAGTTGATATTAATCTCTGTTACCTAAAAAAAATACTATTATAAATGTACAGAGGCCAAATAAGATGGCTTCTTACTTTCTAGTTACTTTTATGACTTGTTCAAATTCTCAAGCATTGGCAAAACTTCTGTTTCCCTTGGTAATTCAGCCATCCACAGATATTCTGATTTGATATAAATTCTTCAGGATTTTAGTGTTTATAGCAAACTATAGCAACAAGATGTAAACTTCATGTAGGAATTGGCTAAACTTAGCTTTTAGTGCAATTCATATTCTACCAAATTTATTCATTTGAATTTCTATTGACCATGTGAAAGGTCACAGTGGATGAGGATAGAAAAATAAACATCTGTGGTAGATGATGGTAGAATTTAGCCCTTCAAGTGACAAGCCAGCTTACTGAGAAACAAAGGATTGATTTCTAAAACTACAGCTAGGAATTAATATATTTAAGAAAAGTAATTCTAGGAGAATGCTGAGAACTAAATTGTGGAAAATCGTCCATATATTTAGAGATTAGTTACTTTATCTGTATAATGCTTCCAGATAAATATATCCTTACATTAGAAAACTGTTTTCCTAAGAACTGTCCTAAGGCTTTTAATAGTCATAAGGAATTATGTTTGGCTGTTCTGCAGTTTTCAAGCAGTACTGTATTGGCCAGTAGTCTGCACCAATCACGCTACGGAGCTGATGATCCTTGCAAAATGCTTATGTAAAACAAGCAGTCCTTTATTTCTGCCAACTAAATTGCATTTAAAGATACTGTAAAATGTGCTACTCTAATTGTGTGAGTAATTGCAGTGGCTATCAGAAACAGGCCACAGCCTTCTGTGATTTAGTCTTGGACTTTAGGCCAGGAAGTCATCCATTCAGGAGTAGGAAGGAATGTATCTACAAAAGACTTGTATAATACACCATGGAAAACAGTGAGAACTTAAATGCATAGGAACCATATTTTGAATATAATGTAATTTTAAATAAGTTACTTGCCCTTTAATAGTTTCTCTTCTTTTTTGTTTGCAGAAAAACAATATAGCAATTAAAGACACTTATTAGTTCTTGATTTATTTCATGATGTTTGATGAGTTTGATAAAGTTATGTGATCAACTACATATTCAGAAAAAATAGCATAGCATGAACCTCTTACTGAATTATTCTTAGAAAGACTTTGCATTCCTGAGCTTATGTGATGGACAGGCAGGACAAACAATTATACACTTAAGAAGAAACTCTTGCTGCGTCCTACATTCTTTATAAGTATAAAACTGCTTCCTTTTCTTTATAAAGCTTCCTGTTCATATTATTCGAAGACAAACTAACTCCATTGCATTACTATAAAGATATAAGTGATTTAAAGATTTGCCTCTCATGTATAAGGTCTTTTACAGTCATGCTTAATTTTATCTATGATTACGTTCATTACTATTTGAAGCATAAACTTCTATCTAACTTGATCAGCCTGAGAGAAGATTAATTTTTAGCCGATTTACAGAGCTCTGTTCACTCAGATGAGTTGCTCACAAACTCCAAAGTTTAAATAATAGCATAACAGGTAGATAATTAGCTTTGCTTTTTAAGTGTCTTGCAGAGGTGACTGGGCATTAGAAGCTCTTTTAACTAAACATTCTCAATATGATCTTGGAAAACAACTGCACTCCTGATGCTGAGGGCATCCCTGTTGTATGTACTGCAGTAGGATGCAGCCGTAGGTGCTTCATTGGCTGCTGTAGGGAATGGAGGACCAGAGAAACCCTCCTGAGGACAGCAGATGGCACTTCTCACCATCTAAGGTACTATACCCTGAGATAACCAGCTTGTTGTTGCAAGGTCTTGGCTTACTTTTCATTTTTAAAGTCTTTCCGAGTAAAGGAGTGATATGAAACTATGGTGCTGATGCAATGGAGAGGTATAGGAAAGGAAAAGCTCATATTCCAGAAGCTAAAGCTGTTATTCTTTTGTTCCATAAAATATGTGGAAAGATGACCACTGTTTTGTTACTCTGCACTATGTATTTATCTTCTAAAAGCCAGAACTACTGACTTGTTCAAACTGTACCTCCCTTGAGCATGCAAAACCCATGGAATCGGTTGGAAAAAAATGGTAGATTGGCTTTAAGGTTATGATTTTTAAAAACAGTAGTCCATTTGAGGAGTATATTTGTTTATGTACTTTTTGACTTAGTCCTCTGGGATTATCTTGCAATTCAAACATTTCTCCACAGTCAAGAGGGAGAGAAAGGTACTTAAAAGTTGAAAGCTGAGTTTTTCCTGAAATGGCTTATTTCATCAGATACACATAAAGAAAGTAAGTACGCAATACAGAACTAAAACCACATATTCTTATTTGCGTTCTTGGATTATTCCCTCTGTATTGACTTGTTCACCAGGGAGAGAAAAGATATGAGGAAATCATATTTGGAATTTAGTCTGTGTATAAAACAAACAAAAACTTTTTGCATTTTTTTTCATCATGAAGCAAGGAAGGAATGGGAGACTGACATATATATTTTTTTAGATATGTGAAACCTATATGACAACTAACAAGGAGACAGCTTGTGACTCCTCCTGAGTTAGAACTTTGACCTCTGTATTATTTACAATGGAACAAGAAAGTTGCAGCAGATAGGGAAAAGAAAGAAATGATTAATAGCAGAAAAAACAAGTCAGGATCTCAAAGGCTATCCATTGGGAAAGGGGGAAGATAAACATGCAGTAAGAAGATATAGAATGGATCTGAGAGAAATTAATTTTATGGGACAAATATTACCTTTTAAAATAACTACATAATATTTTATAGTTTAAATAACACATAGGCAGTATGTAGAAATGGCATAGTCTTAAATTGGAAGACACTGAAATGATCTCTTCTCTGTCACTTTTTAGTCAACTTGATCTTGAACTTTCCCTTTAATAGAAAAACTAATTTTGGCGAAGTAGCATCCCTTATATACGCATCCCTTATAAGACCTTAAAAAACATAAAGCTGTAATATTCTTCACTTTCTAAGTATCTATCATTATGTATTACCTCTAGATTCTAGCTTCACTCAACTTTTTTTTCTAAAAAATTTTTTCTATTAGAAGATACAGATGAATGTATATGCTTTGGTGGCACTCCAAAGTGGGTTTTTAATCAGACTTGATGATCACACAGTTTTACCAGACACTTTGTTTCACCTCCAGAACAGCACACTGAATTCTCATAACTCCACTATTTTCCATGAGTTGCTCTGTTCACTGTGCAATGCATAAAATGAAATTGGTGAGGTAGCTAGTTATTTTTAGTTTTCTTTAGCTTGCTAGATGGGTGAATGTCATAAGTTGAGACTTAAAATAGAAATAGGTTTGCTCTAAAATCACTTTGTCCCTCTATCTCAGTAACTACAGTATGTAGCACTGAGAGCGGTTAAGAGATAGAAGTGACTCTGATTAATTTTTTTGTGTCATGAGATGGTAGTGTCAAGATGGTAGAAGGCAACAGAAAAGAAAGGACTAATACTCTTCAGACCCAAGACTCCTAGCTTTTGAAGTTATTTAGATGCATCACTTCCTCAAAAGTCCCGAACAGATCACTGACCCCACATAGAAGAGGAAGTAAGGGTGAGTGTTGGTTATATTTTAACCTCACTCTGCTAGTGGCCAGGACATGGCCCTCAATTGCCATTTTCTTGCCACTGCATGAGACTAGCCTCACTCTACAGGTGGTGTGCCATTTTTAGTCTACCAGAATTATCACTTAGAAGGGCTGTGTGTGACAAAATTCACTTTATAGAGTTTACTCATTTGCCAGAAGAAGAGAGAGAATTAGATGATATGACCATAGATGTGCACCTAGCTTCAGGAGTGCCTGTGAAATATACTGGGGATCCGTCTGAGGTAATCCAAAAATTTATGGTAGAATATTTAAAATTACCTAAATAAATCAGATATGAAAGACAGAGTATTTCCTTTGAAATACTTGATTTTATATCAAAAAGACATACTATGTTATTTAATGATTATGTAATAGCGGCATCCAGAGGCCTTTTTTCTACTAAGTGTATATACGAATGGTTTACAGCATGGCCCTTTCTAGTTCAGTGCACTATTTTCAGGATTTTTTTTCAGGATAAATAAGGAGTTCTGAAAAAAGCCTTACCAGTTAATATTTCCTAGTAGAAAAGAATTTTTCCTGCCTTAGATCATGAAGACATATAGCTTATGCTTCCTCTAAAACTCTAAAAAATAGATTTTCTGCTACACTTCTCATATTGGTGTTATTCATACATCTTTCCACTACTTCTAGTATTTCTAAATTTATGTTTTCTCTAATATCAGCTGACAGTGAATTTCACAGTGTGATTGTACATTTTGTGGAAAATGATTTTCTTATTGATTTTATGTTTGCTAAGCATCTTCCCATTTCTATGACTATTCATTGTTCTTGCACCGTAAAACAAGACAAATAGAAATTTTAGATTTACTTTTCCATGGAATTCATCATTGTGAATGTTTTATCATATTCTCTTTTGCTGTTAATAAAGAGTTACAGTTCTCATTTAAATATTCAGCCAGGTGTCCTGTATCATTTGTACTGCACACTTCTGAATAACTTTCTTCTGCTCTGTTAACTTTGACCGGGTGGTGGTAATCCAATGAGAGTAAACCACAATTTCTATTATTGTGGTTTTGGTATTATTTCTCAATTTTGGTATTATTTTGGTATTATTTCTCCTCCCATTCTTCAGTAATCTTAATTACTGCTGCACAACAGGTAGAAGTATTCATTGACTAGTATGTAATGAGGGTCATGTCTGTGTTCTAGTCTGCAATTGGTATTTTAAAACCTAAAGATGATTGAAGTATTTTTTCTGTTTTTATGTCAGCTTAATTAATGCCTTAATATTCCTTATTGCCAAACTTTTAGATCATTCACACATATATTAAACTATACCCAACTTGATAGGAAAGAAGATACATCATCAAGTTTTAATGATGCAGTTTGCCTGTTGGATCCCCTGTTTTCATTAGCAATTCTTAGCTAGTCACTGATTGATGAAATACTTTATATTTTACCTCAAAATTACCTTACCTTTCCAGTAGGGTTTTCTATGGGGCACCTGTCAAGGTCTTTCAGAATAGTAAATATTTCCAAAGGTTTAGTTTGGAAACTAAACTGTGGAGCTGGCAGCACGTAGCTGGCTCTGTTTTGATTCCTTTCCTCAATTTTTACTAATATACTAGAAACCTGATAAGGTCATAAGTATAAAAGTTTTATTGGAATCTGAAGCACAGCATTATAGGGGAAAGAAGGAATATACAATAGATGATATGAATATTGAGTGAGAGCTGAAGGATAAGATTCAATATTTTGAAATTACTGGGGAATGACACACAAATATGCATTTGTAAAAAGAAAGAAGGAAGAAGAGAGATCAGATGATTCCAGACTAGAAAACGATTCTGGCAGAGATAAAAGGGTCTTGATAATAGGTTGTTATTCTTCCTCAAGAGGGCTTCTTACAATTCTTATTTATCTTACCTTGATATTCTTTATGCAATGAATAAGGCAAAAGTTATTGAAACGAATGAGAAGAGATTCATCTTCTCATATGTTGGCATGATTCTTAAGAGATGAATAAAAATAATAAATCCTTTCTGGAAGAATTTCAGAATCTAAGTTAGAACCCAATATAATAGTGAAAAATAAGATAAAGGAAAAAGAAAAGGAATTATGTAGAAATGATGGAACTAATACAGACATGTTTAATGTATACATCTATATAGTGGCTAACTGTAATTACCCACTATAATTTCCCACTGTAATTTCTATTCTGCTAGAAAAGATCCTCTAAAGCAAGAATTCAGGCATTGTTTCCTTGTAAAGGAGAGGATCTACAAAAACAGCTTATAAATAAAAAGCTTACATCATTTTTCCCTTGGATCTTCACAAGGTCCTTGTTACGAACGTTTTGGGGATATGACTGTTCTTCATCACTGATGATCATATTTGATTTAACTCACTAAAAGGAGGTAGACAAAAAGCTGGGTTATATTTATTTATATATTTATTATGCTTCTGTTTTTTACCTAACTACTTCAACTATAACTATTGAAGAGCTCTTTTTTTAAAAAAATAAAATAAGTGCTAAACAATTCTAACAAATGCACAGTCCAAGGTGAGACCAGTTCATTGAGTGAGGCCTGACTGCACCTTGGGATGGTGAGGACTTCTGACTGTATTCTGATTGGTTGTTGATAGATGTACTACAACAAAGCTAATAAAAGAAACCTTTCTTCATACTGGAGAGTGGTGAGTAAGAACTGGGTTTATGCAGCTAATTGAGAGAAGCTAAGAGGAACTGTCACTACTCATTCAATAACCTCTGTAATTTTTCTCACGTTCTCTTAAAATCAGCATATGTTGTATCATTTAAATAGACTGTAGAAGTAAGAAGTCATCACTAAATTCTTGGAACAATATGGCAACAAAATGATGATTATCAGCACCAAAAGTAATGGGCAGGAACCACATTGTTGGAACTATAGTGAGGTGACTATGAATATCAATTTCTAGGCATACTGCTGTGGCATTTCTCTCTTAGTTTCTCATCTATGTCCAGACTAGTTTTCCTAAATATGTAGTATGTTGTGTCAGCATGAGCTGAAAGCAGAGGTTGCTATTTTTGCCATTTTCATGTGCTGCCGTTCAGAACGACCTAGACAGGTTGGAGAGTTGGGCAGAGAGGAACCTCATGAGATTCAACAAGGACAACTACAAGGTCCTGCACCAGGGGGGAAATAACCCCAGGCACCAGGACAAATTAAGGGTTGACCTGCTTGAAAGCAGCTCCACATGGTAATCTGTAATTGAGTTATACTCACAGATTCAAGGGATCCAGGCTACTGTTGGATTCTCCAGGTTTGTAACATGTTCTGGACCCACAAACTTTTCATGTCCCGGCTAGTGTAGAGTTGCTTCCAGTGTGTGCTTTGCATGACACCGGAACAGACATCTCACTCAGGAGCTCACAGGGAGCTAAAATATCTGAACTGCAAATTAAGTGTGAATATGGTACATAAATTTGTCCCAGAATCCACACTCCCAGATTTAAGATGTAGAATACCAGCTGTACTTTCACTGTTCAGGCCTGAATGCCTTACCACTCCTGCCTGTCCTTGTTTGTAAAAAAATGGGAAATTCAGTTTTCAGCTCAATCAAAGGCATAGTTCATTAAAATTATGCAAGTTTGAATGTATTTTGGAGTATAACATTTCCTGATCTTTATCAAAGCTACAATGACCTCTCTTGAGGTCAAAGTTTTGGTTCTTTTTTTTTTTCTTTATTTTTTCTGGTGCAAAGATAGTACTTTCATCTCTCTCAATATTCTAATGCTCTAAAAATATTCAATATTCTCTCCAGAAAAGACTGAAATTCTCAAAATCTTTTCCACCAGATTTTATTTGCCAATAACCATTTTTTGCAACAATTTATATTGTCAATATTTATATTGTTGAGCTAATATTTATATTGTTGAACTGACACACTAAAAAGCAATCTATTGTAACTGTGACTATTGTGGGCATCATTTAATATGAATGACCTCCATAGATCGTTCTGGCACAGAAGATCAAGTTTTTACTTTTGTGAATTTCCATCCTTTTTCATCTAATCAGGAACATATACACCCCAGTAAGTATGTTTTTGTTGTTGTTGTTGTTATTTCCCTATTCGGACGGGGAGCATGCTAGTGAAACATTACCTGAATTAGCAGGGTGTGACTTGGAGTTGATACACTCTTAACGTGTTACCTGAATGTAGAACTAAAAATAAAGATCTGAAGAACTGTTTCACAGTGAATACTGATGAATTGTATGACTACTACATTTTTGAAACTTATGATTCAGCTTATAAAAGTAGTCAGATGCCACCTTAGACACTGTATCTCTCTGCATATTTTGAAATGAGCATGCAGGCATGTTTACATATCTTTTTTGATGGAGGATGGATTCTGTTTCAGTCTTTGTTGAAGAAAAATATTGCAACATAGATTCATCTGATACATAGATTCAGCTGAATTGGTGCACTTTTTGTTGTAATTTCAAAATCTATCAAATAAACTTCTGTAGGTCTATGGGCTCATTTGAATTCCAGTCATGCTTAAGAGACTGAGGTAGACATTTGTCACTTTGACATTTTGGTTTAGTGTGATGTTTAAAGAGCAGATAGAAATAATCAGATGAATTGTTAGTCCGATGAAAATGAGTTTTGTCCAAGTATGACATATTTTATTGCCTATTTAAATAGACCAACATTCTTGTGGTCACTACCATTGATGCTTTCAGTATATTATCAAATAAAAATACTAACTTGCATCAATATCAAAAAGATCATGCAAAATGCAAACGGAGGACACAAAACAAATGGAAAAAAGGACAGACAAAGAGAGAGATTATAAAAGCATTATCTAAGCACTTTGGGATCAAGGAGGAATACGAAAGCCCTACTGAAACCGAAAATAGCTATATATAGGTGGAAGTTATATCAAGAAGGAATTCTACTAGTTTCTTAGCAACAAAATAAGTTTCAAAGAAAATGTGGGTCTCTTGAGTAGAGGAAACAACACAATGATAGGTAATATGGTTGAGGTATCCACAGCTTTTTCTACTTCGGTCTTCCCAAAGTCCTGGCCTCTGT
This sequence comes from Nothura maculosa, assembly GCA_032353885.1. Taxonomy (NCBI): domain Eukaryota; kingdom Metazoa; phylum Chordata; class Aves; order Tinamiformes; family Tinamidae; genus Nothura; species Nothura maculosa. The sequence continues at coordinate 3,264,362 of JAUBOD010000696.1, read as the reverse complement.
ACCTATGGCTTGGAAAGCTGAGGAGCAGCTACATGTGGGGGAGCAATACAAGCTCTATAACAATTAATTACAATGTTCCAGGGATCACTGTACAGTATGACTGTACAGAGAAGGTCAGTGCTGGAGAATGCTCTTTGACACTTAAAGGCAGGACACTGAACTCAAAACTGCCTGAACCCATAGTTTCTTGGAAGTTTAGTTCTCTGCAGAATGACCTTTGTGATGATGGTGATGATGATTATAATAATATACAACCAAAAGAGATGCTATATAGTGGCATCCAAGAAAATATAATCAAAACTCCCTGCTGAGACCTTTAACCAACTAAGGTGAGGGTAGTAAAGAAAACAGTTATCACTCATAAGTGCATCCATTCAGTTCCAAAAGGAGAAGCTTGTTACTTCTGTTCTGTAAGTTCTACAACCAGACTCCATATAGCTTTCAGCTGCAATAGGATTTATAATTTCCAGTAAATCAGGTTTTAAGCAGGGTGAATGAATGCTCACAGTGGTTAACTGAAAGTGAAAATACTGTTATGTGTCTATGTGTGAGTAGGTTTGAAGGGGAGTGGAGAAAGGAAAAACTTGCAGACTTGTCTTTCAGTCTTTGCTCTGGAATTGCCACTGACATACACTAAGTCTGCTCTGTTCCCACATTTTCCAAACAAAAAGTAGTAATGAGATTATTATCTGCTTTGCACAGTGTTTTGAGATATACTTATGAAAAGTGCTGGCATGCTATGCTTTATTACCATTTTTGATGCAAAAAAGCTTTTCAGATGAACCTGAGTAGCTTCCAAACAAGGGTTTTTTTTCAGAATTTAAGATTTAAGATTGTGATGAAGATGACAATGGTTATTATGAAGATGGAATTCCCTTCTCATCTAAATTGCTGTGATGTATTAGGATTTATACAGGACCAGAAATAAGCTATTGAAGAAGTAGCTGTATCCTACTAAGGTATTTTTCCTTTTCTTCAAAGGTATTTTTTGTTCCAAAGGTATTTTTTGTTTCAAAATAATTTAGTTAAATAGAAGTGGAACAGATTATTTTTCTGTGTGATACAATTGTTCTGATAGCAAGAAAACCTCTTTCCAGCTTAATCCTAGCAATGCATGAAGACTTCCTTTAAGCTAATGAGAGATCAGTTTTAACAGTGTTGATCCATATAAAATCATGCCAGTTTTTGTGTTCTACTGTGCTGTTGCTATAGTCCAAAGCAGCTGCTAGAACAGTTTGCTGTAGGAAGTTGTATGTCATTTCTTCTGGCTAATTTACCTGCCAATAAAGATCTGTCTTCACTATGCATTTTCTAAACTTCATTTGAAAAGCTAATTTCCAGGCAAAGAAAATGCAGTAGGTCTGATTTCTTGGGACCATCAGTGAAAGAACACAGGAAATTTTTTATCTGAAATAGGTAAAGAATGTTAAGATGTTCAGGAATTTTTCTGGAAATGACATCAGCAACATGTCTTACTTAAGAAGGAGGTTATTGGAATGGAAGAAAACAGTTAAATAGTGAATATGATCATATGCTTAAGGATTTTAATTGGTGTCATTAAAAACAGAACTTGTCTCACATACATGCTTCGTGAGCATGTGCTACTATTATCAAAACATAGCCCACTAACATAAATTAACAAAGGAATAAAAATTGTAGAGTGATTTTGCTATTTAAACTCTCTTCCTCTCCCTTTTTTTTTCGTCAAAAATCCCCTGTAGGGATGAATTTGAATTACATTCTTATCAATAAATGATTTGTGAAAAAATAATATATACATATATACATATATATACATACCCCATTCCTATTCATTTTCTATCCTTCACTTAATTTACAAATGGATCACTTCCCCTTCTTCTCCCCAGATATATAATCCTGATCATCTGCTTCCACCCGCTATGACTATGACCTCTTCTGTGAAAAAATAAACTCTAAGAAATTAAGAATCTCAATTTTTGAATAACTATCTAATAGTATCTAGCAGTTACTATATAATAGGTAGTATCTAATAGAGAGTGATATCTTTTACTGTCAGCAGTCATTACTGTAATTATGTGTTCGTGCTCATGTTCTGCTGTTGTTTGCTAAGTGGAAAGGTATTTTTAAGACAATAGAAGCTTATAACGGTTTAATTATAAGTATCTGTGTCCTGTACAGCTTCTGAATATCACTGAATATAATTCTTCCTTGTAGAACTGCATGCAGCCAAAGTATGGGGCAGTATCACAGCAACCCTTCCAGGAGCACAAAGCTATTGCAAGGAGGACTTTCTTTGTCAGAATTCTCTGTTCAGGTTAATTGTGATTGCGTCCAGAGATGATTGTGTTCTCACTTCCGGGGATTTAGAGGTCAAATGAAGTATGCTGGTGCTTGAATTCAAGTTTGGGGTTGTGATAGAAAATGCAGGAGCAGATACTGTTAAATCCAGAAATTAGTTTGGCTCCCTCATTCCTTCTTTTTGTTGTCAAATTGCCTAAATACTTGGAGCTGTGAACCAGTTATACAGTCATAAATGGCTCAGTTTTGCCTGCCTGAGAGTTTTAATACATACATACATACATACAGTTCCAGAATTTAAGAAAGGAGTCCAAAAATTCCTGAAATTCTGGGATGAGCCTTTTAAAAAATGAGAGTACAGATGGTCTTGACCTTCACTTATCCTATAGCAAGTATGTACTTGGCTTAAAAAGTGAGAGATCTTGCTTCAGTTTCTTCTTCAGTTTGAGATGTTAGAAACTATCTCCTTGGCAAGATTTCCTTTTCCCATAAAAAGCTCTTCTGTGCTAGTGAGTCAAACTAAGCATCGTTGTATGACTTAGAGAGTAGAGAGAGGAAGTTAGAGTGTTGCCTTTCCCTCTTCTCTTACATGATGGTTTCCTCATTACAACACTTGCATAATCTTGGGCTTTCATTTTGAATTAGATTGTGTTTTATTCATTTATTTCTGAACATAAAATGCACCTAAATGAAGTAAAGAACCTAAGACATCCAGGTCTTGCAGGGATTGCTCTGATTGCTGAAAGAGATTACATGCTGTCTTGCTATCCCACTCGCCCTCTGCAGCCAGAGCTCCTTTTGGCATAGTGATGCAGTTTCATTAGAAAGAGATGAATAAAAAAAGAAGTAGTATTAGAAGTATTAGAAGTAAAAAAAGAAGTAAAAAGAAGTATTAGAAATCCAGAAAATATTACTTAAATTAATAAATATACGTAAAAATATATAATAAAATGTAAAATTACATTGAATGTTTTCATAAAGATATCTTAAAACCTAATATTGTAAATCTAATTGTTTCTACTTAATCCATATTCTTTCTATTTAGTTTTCTGCATAATTTTTGGTTTTCTTAGGTTAATTAAACAATAGTATCTTTTTACGTTATTTGACAATTCTTGATCTTCAAATTAAAAATAAGGAAGGCTGTATTCTCAGCCTACATAATGATTTTAATATTGATGCAACAGACTTTCATTAGGCATCTGAGACAGATGACTACAATTTAATATCTATTTAATCATTATTCTTATGGCAATGGGAGAACAGTAATTATTATTTGACTAAATTACGGTCAGATCTGGTTATTTCTGTGTTCATTTCTGTATTCTTTGTGAATAGAAATTTTCTCTCTCTAAATAAACCACTGTGAATTATTAGTGTTTTTTTTATTTTTAGAGATTATCGCCTACAGCATAATCATATTATGAAATGAAAAAAAAGACAAGAATACTCTTTAAAATCCTTTGAAATGCTTCTTATAATTGAAAATTTTGTGCTAGAAATAGAAATGTTCACCTTGTGAAATTACAAAATCAGGAATATTTACAGCAACCTTCACCTTCTGAAAATCACATGCTAGATATGCATTTGACTAATAATGCAATAATATAAATAACAACTGAAATTACATTCAGGAAATAAGATGCAAGATGGCAAACTATTATTTTCCTTGGCAACGTGGCATTCTGTAGTTGACATTATAGTTCAAATGTCTATTATCAGCATATTTAATTCTAAGTTTGCAAAGAATTTACATACTGTAATGCTTTTAATAAACAATTGATGGGTGAATTATTTGTGATTGTATTTGCTTATCTATATATGATGTTAATATGAATATTTTGAGGATGAAAAATGTTTTTTCAGGATTTTCCTTTGAATATTATATTTTCTCATCACAGAATCT
>JAUBOD010000696.1:3245991-3260076 GCA_032353885.1 Nothura maculosa | reverse complement strand
ACCTAGAGCAGGTGGCACAGGGCGGCATCCAGGCGGGTTTTGAAGACCTCCAGAGAAGGAGACTCCACAATCTCCCTTCTCATGTGTCTCACAGAGAATAATTATGACAAAAATCACAGCAAATCCATAAATCAATCCAAACAGAAAATTAATGTAAGATAGAAACATTTAATTTTATTAAGTATTGTTCTCTTAAAAGTCACTACTGTCTGCAACACAGATAAGCAAGTCATCTTGATTTCCTACAAGGTTAACCACCAAAATGATAACCTTGGTTATGCTCTTATCATTCAGACTTCTGCCTGAGAACAGTCTCATTGAAATAGAGAGATGTTCTTAGAGAATAACACAATCTCAAAGTGGTTGGTTTTGGAAAGATCTCTAGAGATCACCTAGTTGCACCTTAGCCCCTTTTCAAGCAGGGTCATCTAAAACACATTGTGCAGGATTGCGTCCAGATGACTTTTGAATATCTCCAAGGCAGGTTTTTCCTCTGTACATTCCTTGTTTGCACTGTTATCTGTTTTCATCCAACAGACTACGTGCAAAATCTTACTTCGGCCGTGGGAAACAATATTGATAGAAAAAAAGTTATATTATCAAAAATGAGTTAAGGATACAGATCTACTTTGCAAAGGGTCTCATGTTGGTGGAGGTATATAGCTGCAAGCTTCTGAGCCTGTTCTGAAAGGTCTGATAAATAGCGCAGTTACTGCTCACAGTGATAAGTGCAAAAGTAGATTCAGATCTGTGCTGCCAGATATCATGGAAGTTAATCACCCCAACAAATATCCCTCAGACTTTGTCATAGCACTCTCATCACCTTGTCAAATTCAGCTGTTGAGTACAAAACTGCTAAGTTTATTAGCTTATTATTGATTAAATGTTTGTGATAAATTCTAAGGGGCATTTGTTGGGTTGATTAGAAACATTAGGTAAATCAGTCTGGACAGAGTCAGAATGTATCTAGAGCTGTTAAATACTCAATTTTATGTAAATGACCAATTAAATAAAATAAAGATTAGTTTAATACTTCCCTTCTGTTTCCAAACCTATAAACATCTGTTGTGTTCCAATTGTGTGAAAATGCAAAGTGATGTAATGAAAATCATTCGATCAGAATCAATCAGAAATTTCTAGTACCTCAGTTACCATGAATGTACAGTGACCACACATAAAGGTTTAACAACTTTTCAGAATATTGTGTATAACAGGGCTTTGTGATATTTTCTTCATTTAGATAACTACAATCACCATGTGTGCTATTGTCAGAAATGGAAACAAAATTAATAGCTTTAATTTAGAAGGCTGAATAAAGCATGGTTTTTTCTGAAGCAAATTACTTTTAGCATTATCTTTGGGGTGGATGTTTGTCTAAAGGACAAATACAACAGTGATAACAGATGTAGGGAAGGATGTCACTTAACCTACATATTACAGATATTCTTGGATAATCTAAGAATTTTTTTCTAAGAGGCATTTTGCATATATTTAAGAAATAGATATCTTTAAAAGTGTCAGCATTTTTAAGGGGTTTGCACTGAAAAAAAAAGTCTTCTATCTCCTTAGGAAACAATCAGGTCCAGAATGACTGATACCCTAATTTCTTAGAAGAAATTTGAGTTCAGACTAAACAGAAGAATAAGTATTATGTGGGCAAGGAGTACAGACCAATGTAGAATCCTGATTTTTTTTTTCTTTTTCCTACATGCTGGAGGGTATCAGTGCTTTATAACTGTGCTCTCTCATTGCACAGCTTAATATTACAATCTACCAATGCTTTAAAGGAATCTGACTGACTTTTGATTGGAATAGAAGGATTTTGTAGAAAGGCACTGATCTGTCTGGGAATGTGACAGGCAATCTCTTCTGTGGTATCCAATCTTCCCTAAAGTCCAGCTTGACCTCCCACTAGTCCTATCCTTACCTAATAGACCGCAGAGATTTGGAGACCTTAGTAGGGACAGAATAACCCAGATTTTAGGACTCTCGAATGACAGGGGTTGGATAACCTTTGTAGGTCATTCTGTCCAAATCACTGTCAAAAGCAGATCTAGTTAGATCAGGTGCTTAGGGCCATGTCCAAGTGAGCTATGAACATTTGCAAGGATGCTGACTCCGTAACCTCTCTGGGAAACTGGGACCAATATTTGAGTGCTTTCACTGTGAAATTCAGTTTCTGTATATTGAGCTGGAAATTTCCTGTGCTCCTGTGTGTCTTCCACCTTTGAGAATGCTCTGACATTATTAAAATCTCTCTGAGCCTTCCCCTCTTAAGACTGCACAAACCCAGCTTTCTCAGCTTCTCATACATCCTTTAGTCACATGAGTAGGGTCTCTGTCTTTTTTTTACTGGTGAGCCACAACTGGACACAGTATTCCAGATGTTGGCTCACAAGTATTGAATAAAGAATTGCCTCCCTTGCCCTGCAGCTCAGGACATGCTCAATTTTTGTTGCAATGGCAAGTTGCTCAACTTGTCCTCCGGGACACCCAAGTCTTTTTCTAAAAAACTACTTTTGGATCAGTAAGTCCCCAGTCTGATCTGCCATGTGGAGTTATTCCATCCTAGGTGCTAGATCCTGCATTCATCTTTAAGTTTCACAAATTTCTTTTCAAATCGTTTTTTGAACTTGTATAGTTTCCCATGAGTAGCAGCCCTCACCTCCTGCTTATTGACAACTTCACTAAATCCAGTGTTGACTGCAAGCTTGCTGAAAGTGCAAGTGTATTACTGTGTTAACAGGAATCAGATAAGGCACAGACCCAGGATCAGGCCTAAGCTAAGTTTACTTAGCAGACATTGTATCTTTATTGTCCTACTGTGGAAAATTTCCTAGCTCTCATCTTTCCCCTCTTGCTTACTAAACTGAAGGCAAAAGTTTACTTTTTATTTTTTATTTATATTATTATTCTCCATCAGCTCTTTTTTTTGTTGAAATTCACACAATCATTACTCAAAATAGTCCTTTTCTAAATTCTGCAGTGACCTTCCAGCTAAGTCTTGCCATTTTTTTCTATATTGTAATTGTCCTTGGTCCTTTATCACTTTTGATAAAATATTCTCTCAGATTTTAGGACTCAGGATTCTTTTTAAGTACTCTCTAGAAATGAGAGTGTGGAAAGATAAAAGTGAGAATGCATGTATTTTTAATAGAGACGAAAAAAAATCAAACGGAAACGCTCCACCCCCCAAAGTGGGGTGTAAATGTTCATACCCAAATAAGTATCTAACATCTGTACTAGTATTATGTAAGCTACTACATGTGAAATGCAAGCCATTCAGAAATCTAATAGATATTTTGTCTTGTATCATATTACAGCAGGCATCAAATTTCATCTAACCTGATATTTGATATGTTTTTGAGAAAAATATCTCTTTGGAAACTCCCTCAGAATGAAAATCTTATGAATGAAAAATTCATTTGGTTTTAACATCATTATAGGCTTTTAAAATTACTTATGAAGGATACTTATTGCTGTTGAATCATTAAAGTGGACTTTTATTAACAATTGTGTCAGGTCACTGGTTTCGCATGAGAAGCTCTTTTTCTGGAATGTTAATGTTACATCTTTCCTAATAATAAAGTATCCAGAACAGAGGGAGTTTTTGTACTGAGGATTCAGGCCAGGCACATGCAGAGATGGATGACAGCTTCCTGTTTTCCTTCACTGTACCATTAGGAAAACAGCAGCATGCTCTGAATATTCAGAATTTTCAAGGTATTTCTATATATCTGAAAAAGAAAAATGTACTTTATTAGTACTTTATTGTCTGGCATCAACTGGGAACTCTCTTTCCAGTGAATTAAGGCAGTGTATGTCAGGAACATGCAAAACTCCCTATAACAGAGGTCTTCTTCTCAAAGGTAAGGTGAAAAGATCATGTGCCTCACAGCAGAAAGTCTATAAGGCAGTTACCTTCTTCTTTGTTCATACAATCTCCAGATTCTTTTATTTGGAAATCAGCCATTTTTTTTCTTTATTTTTACGCTAATATTTTGCTTTAAAAATCTACGTAACTATGCTGGTTAAGAAAATACATTGCTTTTGATTAAATGATGTTAAATATTCATTACTTCTTGAAAGACTTTTTTATTTTCTACCTATAACTACACAGGAAATTTATATGTACATTTCTGAATCTCTTGGAATTATTCTTCTTCATTTTTGTTACTGAAGGAGAAAGCAATTTAGGATCTGTGCCTGGGAAAGTAGAAGTGAAAGATCTCACATACTAATGAGCCTCCGTTTTCAGACTTAGTGGTTCTCTAGGAAGCAGCCCAAGCATTGTGCCGCTAAGTAGAAATCCAAAGAGCATTAGGTAGGACTCACTCAATATAAGGATCCATGGGTCAGGGAGCTAAACTGCTGTATGCATCCTGACTTTTAAACAGAATAAGGACTTTTTTTTTCTGTCCCTCTACTTTGTTGCAAGAATTCCAGAAGGAAAACAGAAGCAAAATATTTGCAATGTCATTACAACCATTATCAAGAGAGTGACAGTTCTGCAGCACTGAATAATTATGAATCATTAAACTGACTATCATGATGAAGAGCAGGCAGCTATGGACAGAACCAAACAACTGGCACTTGCAAACACCCACAGCTTAGGCAATTTGCAGAGCAGCTTGTTTCACATCCAAAGTGGCTAAGTATTAAGCATGTGTTTAACTTTCAGGACTCAACAAGTGCTGTTGGAGGCAGTGGTTGGCTGACGTGAGCTAAAGCAGTTAAAAGACTTCAGAGAAATTCAGGTTGCTGTCAGACTGCAAGAGCTGCCACTGAAGCCTTCACTAATGCTCTAGGTTTGTGTTGCAGTCAGCGCACAGAGAAAGAGAGGCATCTCCAGGTCATGAATTAGGTCTTAGCTAAGCCTTTCAGTTGCCTACTACTTTCTATTCCTGTGTTTTTGAGTACTCTGAGGACAAGGGGACACAAAGTGACTGAGTGCCTATCTTAGAAACCACATCCTAAGGGAAAAAATCGCGGCCCACAAACTCCATTCTAAGGGAATAAGTCCTGGCCTAAGCCACTTATTTATTTTACTACATAAAATAGGTATTTTTCCTTTAATTTGTAGGAAAACTACTATACTATTATTTGTCTTACTAATATGAGGCATAATGTAATGAATGAAACTTAATCCTGAAGGATTGATGATAACTTGGCCATTTGTCTTCCAGCAATAGCCAATGGGCCTTGGTGATGGGTGAGGGATATCCTTATTAGTGTTCAGTAGGAAAGCGCTAGCAGGCAAGGCTGCTCTTGCCAGTAAGACAAACAACTATAATTTAAAAGTGCATTTAACAGTATCTGACAAATATGTGTGCATGTGTCTTTAAGATGATAAATGATCTGGATGCCAGTAACATTTCTGTGTGCATTTTTTTTCTGCTGATTGCAGGTACAGAATCCTTATTTCTATTCTGTATAAAATTAATGAGCAGTTGTGTATCTCTATTTCCTCTTCTCAGAGTAGTTATATTATCATGTCATACTGCTGCATCTAAGCATAGCACAGAATGGTTCTGCTAGATACTTTTGCAAAAATGATATATAGTTGGATAAATACAGAGCCCTGTCTTTCCCTGCCATTAATTTTCAAATTTCTGTAACTTTTTTTTTTTTTTTTGGCAAAATCTCCTTTCTATCACTACAATTTTTGGAGTTTTTTTGACTTCTGAATGCTTTCCTGTCTCCCTTCCCTGAAAGTCTTATCTTGCTTTAATTGTTCTGTTCTAGAAGCTATGTAACTCTTTTGGCATGAATTGCAGTGCCATAAGGTCCCACGGATGTATTACAATGTCAAAATAAATCTCTCTATATGAATAATTACTTCTACATTACTTTTCACCTGTACCAGCCTCTCTGTTAATCTTTGCACTCCATGTTGCTCTGGCATCATTCTGACAGATTGTTATCTCTTTCTTAAAATGCTTATATGCAGTCAGGCACAATGCCACAAAACTCTAACTGATGACAGGTTCACATAGTAGAAATCACATGTATTTTAAAGCTGTTTTTAATTGATTCTTGGCCTTCTTGTCCAGTGAGGAGAAGCACTGCTGGATGATGGTTAAATCTGGCACATCTTCAGACAAAGAACACAGTCTGAAACCATTCTCCAAATTTCTAAACTTAAAAAAAACCAGATTTGTTTGGAATATTTTATTTTGACAAAAACCTCATTGATTTTTTGGCAATCTAAAAGTTGATATAGTTTTCCATACCAAAAAAAAAATTAAAAAAAGAAAAATATTTTGACAGTATATAAGCATTTCCCTCTATTCTCAACAAAATTAAATTTCAGGAGAGTTCTTGTAATTTCACATACAATTACATTTCACAGTGGAAAAATATTTCAGCTAAACTTTTCAAGCTAATTGTAGCTCAAAATCATTAAAAATTGCTGAAAATCCAAGCTCTATCAGTCAATGGCAAGACAAATTCACTTTAACTTGCAAGTAACCAAGAGAAGCTGCCAAGAATAACTAAAATCACTTTTCACTCAGTGCTTTGTTAAAAGCTCAATAGCAAAAGTAGTTTTAAAACTCAAGCAGAAATCCATCATGAAACTGCTACAGAATATATCTCTTTGTGTTTATATTAAGTGCTTTAGACCTTAAACACTTAAGCACTAAGGGCTATTGTGTTGAACATGACAGTGAATGGTCGTCTTTTCCTGCATCCACTTCCCCATACTTGCTAATTGCGTCAGAGATATTCCAGTTTAAATATCAGTATAAATACAGTATACAAAAGAAGTCATACTCTTTTAGACTTCATTATGGTCAGTAGCTAAGACATTAAAGAAAGTTTGGCGTTTTTCTTTTGGAAAAGAAAATCAGATTTGATTTGCCTCAGATTCAATCTAACACTTGATCTGATTGCTACAAGGAAAATTATTAGTTAAGAAAGAGAAGGTGGAAATTAGTGGAGTAATTGCAGACTCAGGATTTCACACAGAATACTGGATGAGCTAATGCCAATTATTGATACAACAAACTTCAGAAGTGTTTTCACTTCAGAAGAATATTGAGATAGCTTTCAGAAATAAATAGATGACCTTGAGAAGTGAAGAAATTCAAATGGCAAAATATTCAGTAAGGTTTTACACAGAATTATCTAACTAGCTTAAAGATGAAAGCTGATTAATTTATGAAAGTTGACTGCAATAGCTCGTAACAAATGTGAGGCCTAAGAAGGTCTCTTCTGGTGTGCTGCTCCCAAGTAGACCTTTCCTTGTTTATAGACTTTGGTTAATCCCAAACATGGATAGGTAATGCTACTAATAACACTGGAAAGGCTTACATTGATTTCTAGGTGGGGATTCACATTATATACGGCCACAAATTTGTGAAGTACTTTGTAAAGTGGATACAGCATAAGTGTTTCTAGGCTTGGAAAGCAATAGCTGTTTTTTCTTACCTACTGTTCCTACTTGGAGAATGAAATAAATGGACAGACCGAACAGTGGGAGGTTATGCAGATGCAGTCCTGAGATCCCATTGTGTTGATACAGTGCAAGGAAATGGTGACGCTCTGTCAGTGCTAGGGGGTTTGATAGATGTCAGCTGCATCTGCAGCTTTTCAGATTTTGGCCGCAGTAGCGAATTGCTTGATTTGCAGGAGCACTTTTGGCAGTGAACACACACAGCACTGGGGTAGCTGAGCAAGCACAGTTAGAGCTGCTCATGCTGCCCATCCCGCTATCTGTTCTTGGCCTTGCGAGATTGTCTTTAATTTCTAGTTTGCTGTCTGTGTCTTTTATCTGTAGGCTGAGGATATTAGGCAAATGCTATAAAGCATTGATATAAACTCCGAATAAAAGCATCCTTGAATCAATATACTGTTCATTACTTTTGTTTCTTGAATTTCACTTCTTATAAAAAACAGAGTGGACCTTCAGGCTTGGCTGAACAAAAAGAATTTATACAAGGGCAGTAAGTGTGTTTACACTTACACTTGGATATTTTTCCATGTCATTTTAAATGCTGAAGCCTGTGGATTCATATTTAGTCTTAATATCATGTCCACTGACTTCATTTGAGGAGATTAAATTCTTACCACAACTATCATTATTTATGTGCTGAGAAACCACGATCCCTAATTTATCAATGTTTTAATATCTGTTTAAACTAGAAGGTGAAACTTTTGACTTCTTGGAAGTAACCAACACAATCTGTATTTGAGTTCTGAGTGGACAGATTTAGTGGAGGAAGTTTTGCGTGTTTGGTGATTTTGTTTTTATTTATTTTTTATCTCTGCTCCTTTTTTTTCTTTCCATTTACCCACTTCATTTCCACCTACACTGTTCTACACTATTCTGTCATTCAGCTCTAGCTTTCTCTTCTAATTTTTGTTTAATTACTTTCAAGGAATTTCAAAGACTTTCTTTTAACCTTGTTGTAGAAAATGACGAAGAATTTTTTTTTCTTGCCATATGCCGTTTCAGCTGGACACTGTGGCACCGCATGCTGAAGACGCTCCCCCCACCCTGGCCCTTTCGGTGCATGAAAGCAGGCTTTTGCTTGCTGTGATTATGTGAGATTAATTCCTTTGTTTTCTCCCAATGTCTGTCTCTGAAACACGAGTTCAACTATGTTTGCTCCTTTACTAACCAGGGTGGAGTTTATGGCTTTACATTTCTTGTTCTGTAGCACATATTAGTTTTATTGTGCTAAAAGAATCATTAATGAGCAGGGAATGAAAGCTTAATCTTTGTTCAGATAGAGTTCAAAATGGCAGCAATGCCTCTGTTGTTATCCTTTTGAGAAACCAAGAACTGAAGAAACCTGGCAGGACTGAGTTATGGATAATGGTTCCTAAACTGAAATGGCATTTTCAAGAGTGGGTTAGCATAGTTTTGATGCTGCAGGAATCTCCTGTTCTCAACATTCACTCGAGCACTTGAGCTCTGCTCAGACATATTTCACAAGGTAGCATTGTGATCAGATCCTAGAAGTGATATAGCATATCAGAAAGAGAAAAAAATCTGCCATTTAAAGCAATGTCCTGACCTCTTCATCTAGTCTGAAAACAGAATTGTGTTGTTGGGATCAAGGATCTCCTTTCTCCTCTTCTCTCCTTCTGGGACTCAGCAATGGAGTATAAAGAATAAGAGCAAAGTTGAGGATTCCCCAGATTGTTTTGGGAGAGGGCAGATATCTTTGCCATGCTTCAGGAGCTAACTGAATTAGGATCATAAATTTCTGAACTGAATCAGAGTAGGTTGTTTTCTGAATCACAGTCCAGCACTAAAGCAACCATTGATCTTTTTTATTTAATTTGATCCTTTGTTGCAATATTACTAATGAGAAAGTGAGAGTTTTTTCTTTTTTTTCTTTTTTTTTTTTTGGTGTATGTTTTCTTTATGGGATCGTTCATATGCTTCCCCTAGTGCAGCATCTTTCACTTCCATTTGTCTGCGAACTAATGTCAGGGTAACCTTTGATATGATGCCTCCTTGCTGCAGTGACCATGCAGTAGGAACAGTTCTAATGCCACTGCGTACTCTGGTTATTTATCAAGTCCTAAATTCTCGGAAGCTTATATTATGTCAGATCATCTTCAGCTGATTGAAAGGCCTACCTGACAAGAACATAAGAAGAAAATTCAGCATTTTTCTTCTATGTTTGTATACTGAATGTTTTATCTCTTTATAATGCTTCATAGGGCAACTCTGTTTAGTGTTCAGGAAGACACCTTTTTGTTCCTTTCTTTTTTTCCTGTTTTTCATTGAATGTTTACTACTTTGTCTTTTTGAAATGTCAAAGACAGCCAAACTTCCTTAATTTCTTTCTGAGTTGAAAGCACAAAGAGCAGGATTAGGAAATCTTTGACAACAGAATGTGTTTTTTGATTCTAGGAGTGTTCACAAGGAGGGTATTTATGAATATGTGGAATAGGAATTAATGCCTTTGATTCACTTGACAACTGCTTTTTTAGTTTAATAAGTTCTACTGCAAATAACTGAAGGAACAATACCTCTTTCATGAGCAATAACAGAATCGTGAGGTTTCAAATATGAAAAAAGAAAAAAAAATCTATTAAACTGGTAGTTCTAGTTAGTTTTTAATGTATTTTCAAACTGTTGAACATTACGCACACCTACCCATCCTGTGCTACCAACACTTTAAACAAATGAAACTACTTGAAATGGACTAGTAAGCAGTGATAAATCTCTTTCACACTTATTAGAACTTCAGACAGCTCTCAATATATAGTGACTTAGTAACTCTCAGATGAATTCTGGCTGACCACCAAAGCTAAACACAGTACATCCGCTTGCTGTGTACATGGAAAGGGTTGCTGTAGATTAGCTTCTGAGGTGAATTTCATAAGTAAATTCAGAAGTTAGTTGATAGCATAAATGCTCTTAAACCAGATTTTTCTGAAACCTATGCTTTTTGGAGCGTCAAATGATGAGAAAAGAACTGTAGAGAAGGACTGATAATAAAACATCAGTTCCCTCAAAACCTGTCAGGGCTTTATGTTAATTCTTTACTTATCAGCCTATATCTTTCTAAGGAAAACTTTTAGAAGACTGAATGGCAAAGAGTGATTACATAGCATTTGTGTCTCTGAAATATTATTTCTTGATGCTGTTAACTTAAAAAAGGACAACTAAAAATGGCAATTGTGATGTAGCAACCATGAGATAAATTCTGCTTGTGTGTGCCCATCCACTGGGCAAGGTGAAGGGAAGATGTTCAATGACGATGAGGGCTCTGTAAAGGACTTAATGCCATGTGCAATATGATCTGCATGAGCTGCTTTACTGCAAACCTCCACATCTTTTATACACTACAGAGCTATTCATGCACCTGCTAACATTCTCTGATTGGTGCATTGCCCGATACCATGTGACCTTATGCAGATGCTGATAGGCTGGTGCAAGCTGGTCACAGGGCGACTCGCGGTTTCTGCATAGCTGGGTACATCATTTCTGATTGGTGCATCTGGGGAGCTGATTAATTTGTGTTTTCTTTCCTTTCCCCCCATCCCCCACGTTCCTTTTCCTTGAGTGTCCTTCTTCATCTAGGTCTGCTTTATTTCAAATGCTGAGTTGCTCTGGTACATCCCATCCAAATATCCATTAACTTGTAAGAATTCCCCAACAGTTGAACAGACTGTTCATCTAATTCACACAGCCTGGATATACAGGAGTTTTAAATCCAGCTCTTATTCTATTTCATCTTCAACTCTGTTCACTTCTACTGCAGTATTCCTGTGTTTATCAGGGAAAAAAAAAAAAAGAGGATTCAATCCGGGAGCAGAAGGAAGCATGTGTTCACTTACAGAAAGCAATATCATCTCTCCCCTAAATCTGATTATTTATTATTCTCTTAAGCAGCATTAATTAGACTCATGTACTTTGCAATCTGAGTCATGCAAATAGATACTGAGTAAATGCCAGTGGCAGCCCATTCATGCCAAGTGTAGGAGACAGATCCTGGAGAGACTCTAGGGCACATTCTCTGGGAAGACTGAAAATCTGTCCTAAATTTTCCAGGAATTGTATTTCTGAGATTTCTGAGGCCAAGCAGAGCAAAGGGAAATGTGAAGATGCTAAGCTTTTGCATCTTGAAATTCGATAGGTCTTGAGTTCGTTTAATTTTATTCAGCATGCTTTTTAAACAGTGAAAGAATATAAGTATAACTGATCACTCATCTTCTGCCAATTTTACAAAAGTTTGTACATTCACATTTTGTGCTTTTTCATATTTAACACATTTCAGAACTTATTTAAAGAAATCAAAGAGAGAAATGAAATCTCATATGGTTATTATTTTTCTTTTTGAATGATGCTATTGCTCAAAAAAAAGAAAAAAAAAGAAAGAACAATTTGTAATCATAAATGGTTGCCTGAGACACTAATTATTAGTAATTAACTTATACAGAAGTTATTTTACAAGGCAGCAATTCCTGTAGAAAGTTAATCATGTAGAAATAGGACATATTTTGAAAGTTTGGTCCAGGATATTTTATGATGACCTGATCAGTAGCAAATGTGTTTTTGTAAACATAGGGACAATTATTTTATGTCAATATGTATAAATATGAGACTACTGAAACTAGAGACTGCATTAAGAACATCTCTAAAAATGAAGGTAAGCAAGGAAATCATAAGTACAATTACATGCAGTTATCAAATCAAATAAAAAAAAAACCTGAGCATCACTAAAAAAAAGCTTTTCTTTTTATTTTGTCATAAAGGTTTTGAGATCTCATCTATGAACATATATTGGACCTAGGGTCTTATCTATGAATATTTCCTGGGCCAGAAAATTCATAAAAATCTAACCTTTATTGTCGTAGTTTAGTCATCAATTGGGAATGAAACAGTAATTAATTAGTAATACAAGAGTACCAGTAATGATTGAGGGAAATTAAGAAAAATGAGGATCACAACAGAGATTGAACCATTTGGTTACTTAATTCAGTCAGAAGTGTGTCGTGATAGTTTTCTTTTGAAATAAGCTGACAAAGAACACTGCGATGTCACAACATACCAGAGATTGATTTCAGCTCAGACAACTTCAGACAGAATGGTGAGTGCAGATGAGAACTAATGCTGCAATTTACATAAAATGGATCAATGCTAAAATTGGGTAATTAGCATAAGTAAGTCATGCATCTCTCTCCTACATTCTTTCCTCTACAAGTATTCAGGCACAACTTTAAACTGGTCCCCAATGTGCAATGTTCGCAATCAGCAGCAGCAGTATGAAATGAAATGTTAAGTTCAAAAGAGAAGAATCAGCACAACCTTTATAAATTTAACATTCAAATCAAGCAATTGAGTTATCAAAGTTGACTTTAGAACACTTCCCAATTATCTGTTCCTCCACATGAAATCTGCTGTTCTTGTAAAACAGCTGGATATCCAGCAAGTATTAGTCATTTAAAAATCACAGCCTAACTTCAGGTTTAACGGTAATTAATGTTAGCTGTGAGAAAGAGAGATGCAAGAGGATGCCTAGGTTTCCTTAAGACTTCCTCAAAGCTTGAATTTGATTTTGATCTTTTCCTTGCAAAGGAATGCACTAGTGCATATTCCAAAATAATTTAAAAAAACGAGAGTTTTATAGGTAGCATCAGTTACAGAAAGTGTAACAGGCATGTTGAAAGGACAGTAGCTAAAATATTATTATACACATATCTGTCTGAAAAAATATTTTAAATGTCTTGAGGCTCATTCTGCTTTAGTTACATTTATCACGCTCTTGATTCTTAACAAAACTTTGACCTTTTTCATGCAGCTAAACCTGGATAACAATATGGTGCCTATTTCAGGAGTTACATCCTACTCCTTAATTCTTTTAAAAGGAATGAAAAGACATGTGTCCTCTTCTTGTGACTTTTATTGTGATGACAGCAGTGTTTAAAATGATTTTGTGTGCGTACATTCAAGAAGTTCCAAAACGAAATTGTTGTTTTATTTTCTGATATATGATAGAACATTCCTGCTCACTAGCATTGCTGCTAGAATAGCTCCCTAAACTCATGTATCTATTTTACTTTGGAAAGACTTTGATCAATTGATCTACCACGAATCTTTCTTCTATTCCCATAGCCAATTTACAGCGTATAGCTTCATGTTTTAGCTTGCTCACTTTTTGTATCTTTGCAAATTCAGTGAGCTGTAGCAAAGCTGCAGATAGGAATCAGGAACTTGCTCTCTCCAAACAGTACAATTTGAATAAGCAATGAATTGTCTCTGTTTACAGAATCCAACTTGCAGATACTCTTGCACATTCTGTTGCACACCCCCTAAGGAAGTGTTTCACACTTCTAGAATGGCAATTTGAAAGAAAAAGCACTCAGGCGTTCCTTTTGAAACAGCTATCTTTTCCTCTTGTCTTTTTTTCTCAAACCCATGGCTCCATTAAACTAAAAGGGAAAACAAATTTAATTTTAAATGTATCATTTTCCATCTTAGGTGGGTACTGCAGTCACTGTCATTTCCAACTACAACAAAAACAATAACAAAAGATATGAACCTGAGTGAACACTTAGAGGATATTATTTCCTTTTCACTATTTGCATGCAGTAGAGCACCAGAGTGTAAAAGGAGGC
>JAUBOD010000696.1:3232470-3245891 GCA_032353885.1 Nothura maculosa | reverse complement strand
TTTGAATGAGCAATGAATTGTCTCTGTTTACAGAATCCCACTTGCAGATACTCTTGCACATTCTGTTGCACATCCCCTAAGGAAGTATTTCACACTTCTAGAATGGCAATTTGAAAGAAAAAGCACTCAAGCGTTCTTTTTGAAACAGCTATCTTTTCCTCTGGTCTTTTTTTCTCAAACCCATGGCTCAATTAAACTAAAAGGGAAAAGAAATTTAATTTTAAACATATCATTTTCCATCTTAGGTGGGTACTGCAGTCACTCTCATTTCCAACTACAACAAAAACAATAACAAAAGGTATGATCCTGAGTGAACACTTAGAGGATATTATTTCCTTTTCACTATTTGCATGCAGTAGAGCACCAGAGTGTAAAAGGAGGCAGTATGTCCTCTGTGTTTTGCATGTGAAAGTGCTGAAAGTGAGATCCTATAAGGAAAGAAATTCAAAGCAGAAACCTGCTGTAGGAGTTTCCTTTCTCTCCAGTGACTAAAGAGGAGTCCAGCTCACTGAATTCTCTGGGTCAAGCTGTTCTTTCTATGTATTCTTTATAATGGGGAATCAAATTACAGTTCTTAATCGTCTCTGTACTCTAACATGATAATCACTTACATCCCAATTAATCTTGTCAGATGGTAGGTATCATGACTGACTAATAGCAGAATAGTGAAAGTGAAGACTATTAGCGTCAATATAAAAGTGGTTTAATCATAGACTGAACTTTGAGGATGGCTACAGGAAGAATTCCAACTTAAGAGTATAATGTGAACTGTGATGTGTCATCAGTCATCATTTTCTGGTTTGATTTTGACTTGCTTACTACTCAAGATGAGCCTGTGAAGTATCAAATGCCACAATTCTCTGGCAAAATCTCTTTGATAAGACCAAAAGAAAGTTCAACTCTGGTAGAAAACAAGATAAATCTCCTACAAAGTTTCTTGTCTTTTTGAGGGAAAGCTCTCTATATTTATATTCCTTTTAAAAAGGATCCCGTCCAGAAATATTTCTCTTGCCTTCTTTCTTCTGCATGAGAGGTACTTACTCCAGAAGTAGGAATCAGACCACAGATCTTTCCATAGTCCCCTAAAAGCTGTTCTAAATCTTTCAACAGATGTGTAAAGGTGTGGCGTTTAATTTCATGCACAGTGTAAAATTTATAAACAAGTACTAAAAGGACATGGATTTAAAGGAAATGTCTGGAAGACTTCCTTTGTTATCATAGCAAGGAATGGTTAGTCTCAAACTGGAAAATAGCTTTCTAGTGTCATAGTTTCCACCTAGAATGGAGTTGATTCAAATTGCCAAGAATAGACTTGGCTTTGGAATATAATATACTGAAGTACAGTTTATTCTGTCAAAAATGATTACATATGGAGGAACTGCTGACTTTGGAATTTTATGTACATTATTTCATATCTTCTGATGGCTGAAAGAAGGATTTCATGCTGAACTCTGATTCACAGGTTTATTGGTGCTTAGTTCAGCAGTAGAACCAAGAAAGTCTGGCATTTATTCATTTATTTATTTGTGGTACTTACATAATTAAACCTATAATGATTAGCTTTTGATATGATGAATTACCAAGATAAAAGCATTAGCATGCTTTGTGCACATTTATTTCACTTGCAAACACAGCACAGATCTTCATTACTGTCTGTGGTACACTTCTAGTAATACAATTTTTTTAGAGAATGCAGAAATCAGTCATTTGAAAACTGTAGAAAAGTGATAGAGTCTGTTGATAACTATGCAGACTTTTCCTTCTTGATTTAATTTATTTTTGAAACAAAAGCTGTAATTTTAACAGAAACTTGTTCTTTTGCCCAAGCATGTCCATGTCTCAATTCCAATCACTAAAATTGGGAAATAAACTGCTGACTTCTCTTCCCCCCCCAAAAAAAATTTTCCTGACATCTTTTAATTTATTTAGTATTATTTACAAATATTTAACTACATCTACATATTTCTTCTGTTTAGCATATTTTCTTCTTGTTTCTAAACAGTCTGTATTCTGTCTTCTGGTGACACAAATTTTCTTTAAAAAAAAGATCATTCTGAATCGTCAGTTAAAAGAATTGCTATGATACTTATAACTGAACTGAACTTCCCCAGAGCAACTTGGAGATCACTTCCTAAAATGTTATCTTCAGTGAAGATCACTCAGGGGTCTTGGTCGAAGCCTCTGTATTCAGTTGATTAAACAATGAACAATCAGGCCAAATTAAATAACTTGAATATAATTGATTTTGTCTTTTACTCTGTTTATATGCACTCCTCTAGGGCAGAGTTCTCCAACCTTTTATGTAGCATAAACTGCATTTCATTAAGGATCTTGTTAAGGTTAGTCTCTTCCTTTTCAAGACTCTGCTAGTTTTAAGATCCATTCGCTCTAGTCCTTGCTGATTTTCAACAAAGAACTATCTATCTCCTCTTCATTTTCCCAAATATGTACAACTGCTCACCTTATCCTGTGACTCCTTTGCCTGTTGATGCAAAGCCTTGACCAGTGTGCATCTCGCAGAGGAGAGGCCCCTACAGCTACCAATCCAGTGGAGAATCACCAAACACATTCTGCAGCCCAAGATTTGGTGAGCAATATCCTCCCCCTGAGATCTGTTTGAGTCAAGGTCTCCCATGTGCCAAAGGCTTTATTCCCAGTTGCTGTCAAAGATTATATCCTGCCATGACTTGACACCATAATAGCATATTCTTAAGTAGAACTGCACCCTTTGCTATGGAAAAAAATACTATGTCCCTCTCTGTTGTGCACTGTGAAGCTAGCTCGCTCATCCCCATCCATAGTCAGTCAGCCTTGCTCAGCAGCAGTCTACCCAAAGATACCAGGAATTCCCAGAAAACTCTGGAAATAGAGTCAGGAATGCTTACACAAACTGCCAGCACCAACAGTAAGCAGCAGCCCAGATATAGAGGCATATCCTGGGTTCTGTCTTGTCTGGCTGGTGGCTGAGGCACTGATTGCAGCCCCTCTTCATTGCACTCCCCAAAGGTAAGATGCTTGCTTCACTGAAGTGAGACTCTCTAGTACTGATCCTGCACAGGTGACTGTCCCTCAGATTATAGATAAATCCTGTCCTCATACATGTGGTATGGAGCACAGGTGTGTCAAATGTGGTAAGAAATCCATGCTGAGAGGATTGGTGAGTTGACAGCTGCAAAGGGTGCATTTTGGTGCCTCATCTTGCATTGAGAATGGGCAGTAAAAATGTTCAAGGGCTGAGACAGCAGGGGGTCAGGCCCTGTACCCTGCATCCCCTGATCCAGAGGTTGCAAAAACAATGCTGGGATGGCCTGTGGTGCTGACCTAGAGCATCCTTCATCATAGGCTGGAGATTCTCTCTAGCCTGCTGCATATACCTGACTCTGAATTTCAAGCTCCTAGCCTAGTGGTTGCCTGACCTCACAGAATCACAGAATGATTGGGGTTGGAAGAGATGTCTGGAAATCATCTGTTCCAGTCCACCTGCTCAAACAGACTCAGAGCAGCTAGCTGGGGCCCTATCCAGATCGATTTCGACTATCTCCAAGAAAGCAATTCCTCAACCTCCCTAGGCAACCAGTTTTGGTATCCAGCTGCTCTAGCAGTGGTGTCCCTTAGATTCAGATGGAACTTGTGGTCTTTCAATTTGTGCTTCTTGCCTCTTGTCCTGTCACTGAGCATCCCTGAGAAGAGCCTGGTTCATCCTTTTCATGTCTTCCTATACCTTTGATAAGATCCTTCCCCAATCTTCATAGCCCTTTGCTGGGCTCTCTTAGATAAGTCCATGTCTCTCTTGTACTGGGAAGCATTGAACTAGACACTCCAGATTGGAGCACAATATTCACCAGTCCTAAGGGAAAGGATCATCTTTCTTGATCTGCTGGCAATGTTTTTCCTAATGCAGCTTGTTGTTGGCTCTGTTTGCCTCAAAGGCACGCTACTGGCTCATGCTGAGCTTGTTGTCTACCATGTCTCTCAGGTCCGTCTCGTTAAAGCTGCTGTTCAGCTGGTCAGGCCCTGGACTTTACTGTCATGCAGGGTTATACCTCCCCAGAGGTAGGACCCTGCAATTTCCTTTACTGTACTTCACAATATTCCTCTCTGCCTGGCTCTCCAGACTGCTGCGGTCTCTCTAAATGGCAACACAACCATCTGGTTTATTAGCCACTCCTCACTTTTTTCCATCATCTATGAAGTTGCTGAGGAATGATAGGATGATAATAGTCCTATCATCCAGACCATTAATGAAGAGTTAAACAAAATTTGATCCAGTATTGACTGTGGTGGGTACAACTTGCTACTGGTCTCCAGATGGATCACAATCCTCCAAGCTTGGTGGTTCAGTTAGTTTTCAATTAAGCTCACTGTCCACCTATATAGCCTGCCCTTCATCAACTTGTCTGTGAGGATGTCACAGGAGAAATTGTGAAAAGCTTTACTAAAATCAAGATAATCAGCATCCACTACTCTCTCCCCTGCCATCAAGCAAATCATGTCATCATAGAAGGCTATCATGTCTGTTAAGTATGATTTTGCCTTCATAAATCCCTGCAGACTACTTGCAATCACCTTCTTGTCCTTCTTGTATCTGTAAATAGTACCCAGGATTAGTTGTTCCATCACTTTCCCAGGGATGAAGTTAAGGCTGACCTTCATCAGCCTGGATCCTCTTCTTTGCCCTTCTTGAAGACAGGAGTGACATTTGCTCTCTTTCACTCCTCAGGAACCTCTCCAGATTGCCATGACCTTTCAAAGATAATCAAGAGTGTTTCTGCAATGATATTAACAACTTTCCTGAGTACTCAAGCTGTAAGGACCTGTGACCCTGCTAGAAAAGAGAGACATTTGAAAGAATTGAGTTTATTCAGACTGTAATAATCCATCAGCTGGGACTGCAAGCTTTTTATGAATCTATTCTTATTATTATTATAGGTAAATATCCTAATGTAACTTCTAAGGTAACTTCACTCCTAATGTTACATTTGCTATAATGGTCTGGTGTTTTTGTATATGTCCAGATGTAAACAGAACTTAGCTCTCACACTGTCACAAATCCTCAAATTAGTTTCTATGCTAACATAGCCATTTCTTTCATACGATGCTGAAATCTTACCCTTAGTCTCAATAATAGGCAGTTACCAGCATTGGAAAGCAGTCTAATTTGGACTTGACTCAAACATGGTCACTTGCTATCAAAATGTGATAACATTATCTTTTAAGAACTCCAACCTGTGCCAATCTGGCAGCAGTTTTGGAAGTCCTTCCAAAGGACTTCCTTACCTTACCTCTAGTCCTGTTCCTAGGATAGGCCATTGTCTCTCCTCATCTGATCCAAAATATCACCATTGGCTGTACACTCAGTAATTCTCAATTATGTATTTTTTTTTCCTGAAAAATTACCAGCATTTTATCCAATTTATTACTTCTCCCAGTCCAGTCCTTTCCCACAATTTATCCCCACAATTTGTTTCCCATGCTTGTCTCACAACCTCAGGCAAGTGCTGAGCTAAACAAATTCTAGAAATCACACTTGCTCATGACAGCTAAACATTTCTCCAATTTTTGTCTGACCACTGCTAATTTGGATATTTCCAAATTAGCTAAAATGGATATTTCCTTGAAGAAATATCTTCTGGACCCTTCTCCTGGTCATGCTTCTGCATTTGTCTATTAGAAAATATTAGCAGAACCGGGCACAGACTTCAAGATCTTCTGGATTCTTCTCCTTTCCACAGGGAACAGTGAAGAAATAGTCTCTTGTTGCTTGATTTCATTGCTGGTTACATTAATCTTTTTTTTATATCATATGGTATGGTGTCTTGAACTCTGCTATCATAAGGTGGTGAAAGCACTTTTTCCTCCTCAATGAAGGGCAGCAATAACTTCAGGCTCTATAGGACTTACATGTGTTTGAAGTTCAATTTGTTGTTTATGACCAGACTCCTAAGTAAATCTCTACTTTCCCTGTAGAGACTTTAAAATCTATTTTCCCCAGGGCATAACTAAGAGGGTAGCATGTGGAGCTGAGCATAAAGACTTCAGCATCAAAATATCTCAGAGGTAGAATGCACTTGCTATGAAGCTCTGAGGTTAAGTGATTGTTTAGAGGCCTCTCCGTGATGTGTTTTATGCACACAGTTATTATGCAGGAGCACTGAAATGCCATGCAGCCAACACTGGCTATACAATGTAGGGCACCAAGATTATTATATCACCTTTTGAGTTTTTCACAGGCGTTCCAGACATTTAGCTTTAGCCTCTGAATGTTACGAGCCTACACTCATGATTTGCAGATAAAAGCACCTCACTTGGTCTTGTTGCCTACTCATAAGGCATTGCAATATGTATATTGCACCTACCTAGTATGGGTGCCCAAAATATGGCCTTTCATGTATATTCACTTACAAAAT
This sequence comes from Nothura maculosa, assembly GCA_032353885.1. Classification (NCBI taxonomy): domain Eukaryota; kingdom Metazoa; phylum Chordata; class Aves; order Tinamiformes; family Tinamidae; genus Nothura; species Nothura maculosa. Next base: position 3,239,484 of record JAUBOD010000696.1, on the reverse strand, counting down.
GCTTACTGAAAGAAACCATCCTCAAAAGCCAGTGGGGTTTTGATCTTTGCCCTTGTAAAGAAGTTTTCCAGCAATAGTGATTTACAATAGGTTAGAAACACTGCCCAAACTATCATATATCTTTATTTGGTGTTCAGTAATAACTAAATTCATTCTTTCATAAAACCTTCAAGCTTTATTCACATTTCAGTGATCGTTCTTCTCTTGCCACAGTTCATATGAGAGAATATGAAAAAGAATTGGAAGATAGAATGTTAACAAGAAAGTTAGTGTAGAGAAAAAAAAAGGACTCTTAAAATAGAGCTCAGCAATTATCAGGAAGCAACTTTATTTCTTCTAATATGTATTTTGCCTGCCACATAGTAGTGTTGAGGGTAAATTGATTGATGTTTTAAAGTGCTTTCTGTGCCTCTGATGAAAGTTGCTATGGAAATGGAAAGCATACTTATTAGAAATTTGCAGTCACTTTTTGTTAAAACTTCCAGGTTCTCTTTTATCTCAGAGTGCTGCTGCACTCTTCAGCATGAGATATCATTAACAGACCCACAAGAGGAGCTCCCCTGTGCTGCTACATGCTATCCATTCTGCACATTTTAGTTGGCTTTCTAAATGACAGATCTGTAAAAATCAGAATAATTTGCCTCATTGGAGAAATTTCTGGCATTCATCCTAAGGATATTCTAATATATTAAGCAGTTCAAAGGTTGAAAGGAAATTCAATCAATTGTTATTTTAAATATTTATAAGAACTATTATACTATGCATAATAAAATGTAGATGCAGTTTAAGTTTAGCCTCTTGTAACAATGCCATCTCAGATGCCATATCGAGATATTTGGGGATATGGAAACATGTGCATAAAATATATGCAGACATCTTTTTTAGCCCTTTACTACTTGTGGTAGTGGTGGCTACCACTTTAGGAGTGCACTTCAAAAAGGAAGGCAGCCATTTTTGTCCCTATTTGACCATACTCACAGGTGGACCATCTCCATGTTACAACTTTAGCTATAAATATAAATAAATATAAATCTTTTCCAGTTCTTTCTTCTATTTGATAGAACACTGTGATTTAATCATTCACTATGCTGAAAGTGGCTTTTCAAAAAAATTACATATTATTTAATGTGTTTTCAAGATAAAAGTTTCTACATAATGCTACCAAAACAAACAAAAAGAGTAGGATTAAACAATGGCTCTTCAGTAGAATCCATCTCACCCCTCAGAGGCATAAACACAAAGAATAGCTTATGGCATTCCTATACTTGTGCATGGAGAATAGCCCTCCAGGAACACATGAAAGAAGAAGCAAAACATTTCCTAAAATAAAAAATAGTTATGCTAAACATACATCACTTGTATTGGAAGAGAGGAGTGCTGGAAGTATTTCTGATTGGTTTTAACCTTTTCAAAAGAACATGTGACAAATTTGCAGTCACAGCTTGCTATGAAAGTGTGAATGGTACTGAAGCAAAATCAGCTAGAAAACCCCTTCTCCAGGAAGTAAACATTTCTTCTTTGTACGCATTCTTGCCTTTCAATTCTTGGTTTCTTAACTGTTATATGTATCCCCAAGGAGACACCAATGGATAAGTGAGGGTCATGTTGTGCTATCACTTCCTGTGTCTATCCTGGGTATCAATCAAGAACTCTGATGTCCTTCCCATCTGTTAAAAGTCTTATAATGAGGAAAGTACAAGTGTTTTACTATCCCTGCTGCTGAGACTGGCAGTTTCTTAACAGTAAAAGCAGAAAGAAATAAACCCACTCACAATGAAGGGATGATATAATAAACAGCGACCTTCATCTGTATTTCATTTTATTTAAAGCTTTGAGAGAAAAAGGACAAGCCTCTAGCTAGGTTTTCAGAAGCTGCTTGTGAGACTGTAAAGAAATTAATGCTTTCAAGATGTATTTCTGCTTCCAGGTTTCTAAATGTTTTAATATATAAAAAAGGTATTCTCTTCTCTCATGTAATTGCATGGAGAAGCTAGATTACTATAGTTGGAATAGTGTATTCTACCCATTTGAAAAATAATTAAAATTACATTGCCTAATATTTCTGAAAACTGGATACTAATGCTGAAATAATTTTCAAAGTAAAAAACCAACTACCTTGTAATTTTTATTACAAATATTTTTAGGATATTAAAAGAGAGTCGCTTGAGAAAGTGGCAAAGACTAATAGAGAAGAGAAAGATATACATTTCTATCAGTTCAATACCATTTCCAGTAAACCATCAAATACAGTAGTCCATGTGTATACTGTAGAATTGATCCTAAGTTCCAGATAAGAGTGAGCAGAGCAGTTCGTATAAAAGTCAGGAGGGGAGGAAAAGCAGGAAAGGTTACAGAAAGTTTTCTTGAACTTGTTTTGCCATGTTCTGATCAACTGTGGGATAATTGTTCTCCACATTTCTGAAAGGTCTAACTTTTTACTTGTACAAGCGATGTGAGGATAAAGGGGCTGAGAAAAATTTATATATATATATTCTGTTGTCATGAATCTTGATAATTTGGTCTGCATGTGATTTACTGCTGTTGCTTTTTAGCTGGTGTCCTTTCAAGGTGAAGAAGTTATTTTCCCATCAGCCCTTTTTACACACAGATGTGTCTCATCTCTTAACAGCTTTTATGAAAAAAAGATTAGTGATTCCCATTGCCTCTTTCTTTGATGCTCCTCTAGCAGAACAGTATGTCTACTCTGGCTTCATCAGCATTCATTAAGTGAGCATACACTTTGTTATTGAATCTTCTGTACTGAAGAAGGTTTAGAGATGCTTGATGCAGGGACTTGCACTATCCTTTCTTTCTTGTGGGAGATTGGAACCTTCGTAAGATTTTGCTGTTTCTCTTCATTGTCATTCTGGTTATTTGTGGCTTATTCAGAGTACATATTTCTTAGAAATACGCCTACCTCTCAAGTATTATTGCAACTGAAGACTTCTTCAGTGGCACTTAGTTTTCCTTTAGAGTAAAGACATTTTACTAAGGTCTGTTTATGCATGTTTGAGGAAGAGGGAAAAAAGAGGGAAAATATGCTTTCTGCTCCCGCCCTCCCCCCCAAATTTAGGTAATTGAAGAGTATTTATAAATGATATGCAAAACAGCAGAATTATAAGTAAGATCTATTTACAGTGATGATAAACAGGTGAAGGAAAAAATCCTCCTTTGACATCATCTGGAAAACAAATATTGTTATAAGAAGGTAAGGTATTTAACGAGAAGTAATGTATCCACTGTAGTTGAACATATATTTCGATAACAGTATATCATTAAAGTCATCTAGATTTGTTTCATCATATGATACTGAAAGGCATGTGTTGGAAATTGTACTTCTTTGCAACTTTGCTAGACGTAACCATTTTGTAAGGAAGATAGGAAGGTGTGTGACATTTAAATGCTGAGGATCAATAGACTACAGTATTGTACAAGCAATTTTTCAATTTCACTTGAGTGTCTCTCTTATCTTGCCACAACTTTTTTGAAGATTTGAGCTCTCGAAGAAAATATCTCAAGCAAATTACCTTAATTTTGCTCCTCTGTGAAGTATAGAAGTGTAATAAACAATTTCAGGAAAGGTAAGGAAATCATTCAGTAGAAGATGTGAGCTACCAGTACCAAAAAGTAGAAGAAACAAATAATTCCTTAAAAATTGAAACTAAAAAATTAAGTATTAATACTCTTTCTTTTCACGAGAATTTTTTAAAATAAAATGTGACAGTTCAGGTGCAGTACAAAATATTCTTGATGAGTGAAATATTAGAAGAAGCCCTGCTGGAGCAAAATGATAGATGAAGCTCTGATGCTGATGATACTTGCATGTATGTGTGCATTTATTCATCTGAAGAGTCTCATGGGAAGTCATGGGAAACTATGTCACTGTAAAAAGTCAGGAAGCCAGTCCAAATATTCCAAATTTTCTAAGACAAATGTACTTTATTTTCTATATATATTAACAAAGAGAAGTCTTTCTAATGGTCTTCTGCCTAACTGTAGGCAGTAGGGAGGGGAGACAGACAAATGTTTCTAACAAAAAAAATGTATTCAACCCAGTTGTAGTCACGGTGTTGTGCTAGCTGTTGATTGGCAGATAATGCTTAAGCAGAGTGAATAAATCCATCACCCTAACCTTCTTGCATTGTGGTGATAAGTTTTTATGCTAGCTTCCTTTAGTACCCCAAGGCAAGAGTTTTCAATTGTATAACAAATGTGAAGGTTGTTACAAAGTACTTTGATTGGCCAGAAATCAAAGTAGTTTGACATATTCCAGAAATGAGCACATCTTGAGGACTGAGTGTTTAATACTTTTTCTCTAGCTGTCATATACTCTGAGACAGGAGATTATTAGATTGATTAATCTTCCCAGTTATAGTGAGGACTTTTCTTGTTGCAGTACTACCAAAATTCTGTACTCAAGTCCAGCTGGGGAGTGAAATGTAAAATAACTGTTATAATATATATGAGGTATTACATTATATATGTTAGTGCATCTCTAAAGGAATTTGCATGATATGCACTTTATTTGCAGCCTTGCCATAGGTAAAATAGAAGAAAGATCCATTATATCTGATAGCCCACAGTGGTATTGATATTTGTCTTTTCTGTATTTCCTTCCTCCTTTATGAGATATTACAGCAGCAAGCAAAATAAAAAAAAAAATGATGAAATACATATGTCCACAGAGTGTATTCTCCATAATAAACCAAAGGCCATTCTTTCTGCAAGGGACTTTCGAAATACAATACTCTACAGTAGGCATGTCTATTTCAAACTTTTCTTCAGCTGATGGAAGACCAGAGTCTATATTTATGCCTTTCTTTTCACTTTGTCTGTTACTTCTGTGGATTATTCTGTTGTGCTTTTGGCCTCACTTATTGGGCAGAAGCTGAAAATAACACAGAAATCTCAGTATCCTTCTAAAAGGTGGGAGAGCAAAAATATATTGTATGAGCCATTAATAGGACTAATGTTGTGGAGAATTACAGGGCCTGCTTCTCCTCTGCTTCAAACGCTTTTTAAATGAGCATAAATCCACCTCTTTTCGACATCAAAGTGAATGGTTTTCTTACTACAGTTTGTAGAGTTTTGCACATCAAAATGGCTTCAACTGTCTTTAGTTTTAAAAGCTAAAACAGAAGAGTTCATTGACTTAGAAAATTAAATTTTACCTTATAGATATATGTTTTTCCACTTACGTTATTTTGTAATGAGATATGGGAAACAATGCTTGAGTAATTGGAGTAAAATAGAAAATTAATGGATACCCAGATCTTCATTTTTCTGTTACGAAAGTACATGGAAAAAAAGTGTACAGTACTTGCTGTGCTTTTGGTGACCAAAAATAAAGGGAGCTTTTATTGTTGATAAATCCAAAACATAGATTCTGGGTTGTTTGGATTGCCAATATATGATTGCATATGTTGGGTCTCATTGTAGGCCAACACAAAAAAAAAAGAGAATCTTTATCATTTCTTGGAGTATACATTCCATTTTTTCATCCACTTAGCAGTTGTTTCTGTACATATCCCAGTATTTCAGGAATGTATTTTTTTTTAAGATATGAAACTACAAGAGTGACATTTAAGTGATCTATATTAAATATAATCATTCAATTATGATTGATTTAATTATGATTAAGATTAGTCAAAATCTCTTTTTACAGATGTAGGCCGGTATCATTTGCTACAATATGCCAAAGTTTTAAGCATAGTCAAAGTGCTAATATTCTCTCTGCATAGCTTATATGACGTAAATATGACCTTTGGGAAATACATGTTTTACTACTATTTTACATATATATCAAAATCAAATGTATTGCTATTAAAATCTCTGAAAAGTGACCCTTAATGATATAATTTGTAAAAAGTAAGATAGCTTCTCATAAGTCTCTTCAGTTATAGTATATCCTTCTGAAGGAAAAATAAAAGTTTTTTGCTCTCAAGGAAATCTAGGATTGACTAGAAGACTCAAAAACTTATAGTCAGTGAAGCAATGAATACCCAGAAAATGTCCATAATTCCCTGTGGGAACTGGTATTTCAATATGTATTTTTATAACTTGTACAAGGCAGTGGCTGAACAAATAAATTACATCTCCTTGAAATATGACCAATATCCCATGTAGTCCTTTTTGAACAAATATTCTGTATCACCAACTTAGCTTCTACAAAAGAAAGAAAAAAAAAAGAAAAAAAAAAGAAAGAAAAAAAGATTTTTGGCTTGTTTTTGTTTTCAATTTGCTCAGTATTTTTCAAGGGAATTAAAAATACTTCATTGTGAACAGAGTGTCCTGTGAACAGAACATTCTTTAGGTAGAAATGTTTGTCTTGCATTTTCAAAAGAACTCTGTTGGGATTGAGATACATAGTTACAGACAATGCTGGTAGTTTCAAAGTATGAACTGTCGTTGGAAATTGTCTTATTAAGGAGATGCATGCATTTTGCTCATTATTAAAGGAAAGTTTCACGGAACTATATTCAGAACTATCTTTTATTACTGACCAATGCCGCAGCAGATGTTCCTGGCTTTCCAGTATGCTTGCTAGTCTGTATTGACTTAAACTACCTCCATCAAATGCTGGCGACACTCCTCCTGATGCAGCCAGGATCATGTTGGCCTTCTAGGCCACGAGGGCACACTGCTGACTCATGGTTAACTTGGTGCTTGACTGACCTGATCACCTTCTAGGAAGGAGGGACTAGCTGGATAGATGAGGGCAGGACAGTGGATGTGGTCTACCTGGAGTTCAGCAAGGCTTTTGACACTGTCCCTCACAGCATCCTCCTGGGCAAGCTCCGAAGGTGTGGGATAGATGAGTGGATGGGGAAGTGGATTAGGAATTGGCTCGATGGCAGGGTGCAGAGAATGGTGGTCAATGGTGCGGAATCCAGCTGGAGGCCTGTACTTAGCGGTGTCCCCCAGGGATCAGTCCTCGGTCCCGTCCTGTTCAACTTATTCATTAACGACCTGGATGAAGGCATGGAGTGCTCCCTCAGCAAGTTTGCTGACGAT
>JAUBOD010000696.1:3215246-3230898 GCA_032353885.1 Nothura maculosa | reverse complement strand
TCATGAGGTTCCTCTCTGCCCAACTCTGCAGCCTGTCCAGGTCCCTCTGGATGGCAGCACAGCCCTCCAGAGTGTTGCCAACAAAGCAAATTCTTGGCAATGTTTCCCCTTTTTCCAGCAAAGTTTTTGTTGGAATGATTTGTCAATTGACAGCAGAAACCCATAATCCCAAAATATTATTCCATTTGCAAAATTTTTAGTGTATTTGCAAAAAACATAGAAGACTGTAGGTAGAATATAGCGGAACATACTTCCTGATGGCACATACTGTTACTGAATGAGGGAAAGGATATTGAGGGATGAAGTATTATAAAGTTATATCAACCTGTATTTTGCACTGTTCTATCCTGTATAAAAAGTTCACTGAGCAGGTTTAGATAAAAAACAGCTTGGGTGAAAGAAAGCAGTGGTGAAAGCAGTGAGATCACAATCTTAGGAGCACTAGCAGCAGAATATAGAATATAGATACTAAATCTGCTGCAGAATTTAATATGAACAAAAGTTTAGGTTTCAGGAAAGCAGATTCAATCATGTCCAAATAGGTAAGTAAAACCATATTGGACACTGGTTCACAAAAAGATGTACAGACGAAACTAACAGTTTCTTAAAGAAAAAAAATAGTCTATAAAAATGCAAATTAGCCATTGCAGAGACAAGACAAAACTGTACTAAGAGACCAAACTGGAGGCCAGTTCTTAGAGAAGAATTTAACCTGCAGGTCATAAATATGTCAGAGGGATTACTTCATTACATTAATAAGACTTTCTCTATTCATATTGTTATTTCAAGGGACTATGCTTTAGGAGGCGTAAGGGTCCTCTCACTTAAATCTCAAGGAGTTCCTCCAGCTGAAATCTGTTGAGAGCAATGAGAATTTTCTCAAGTCTAGAAAACATAGGCTGTTGTTAAGTCCTGAACAAATTTGGATTGCTTACCCTAAAAAGAATTTTAAGGAGGAAGGTAAATTTTAAGTTGTGCTAAGGGCTACTGAAAAGAATGAAGGATGTTTTTCTTTCACTGGTGGAAAAGATAAAAAGGTATTGAAGTTGCAGTAAAATGCTTAAGTGGAGATTTAGGGAAAAAATAAGAAAAATTGCCTCCAAATAAAGCAGTGGGAAAAATTTAGGTATTTATAAAATCTGTCACTGCAGATTCTATAGAATATAGTAAAGCAGCTTTTGAACTGATCTGGATAAGTTCTGGAGATGCTTTCTAACACTGCAGTTCTGCAACCCTATTGCTCTAGAAATTAACCAGTACCCCCCAAATGCACAGAGCAGTCCAAACAGCCGAACTCTGTGTCAGATGCCTGATGATTTGTGCTCTGAAATACCAAGAATATCCTGTGTCACAGCTAAGCTCATAATGACATTTGTACCATAAAATAACTTGTAAGAAGAGAAAAGTCATTCAAGTGTACTTGCAAAAGTAATTTATTTCCATGAAGAAAGTGGCTGAATTGTGAAGAAAGAATGGTAAAACCAACAACAGATTGAGGTAATTGTTGGAAGCCAACCATTAAAATTAGCAGAAACCAAACATGGAATATTATGATGTCAAGAGTTAGAGTATAAATTATTATTAGATATATTTTTTTCAAAAGACAACATGTGAGTACACCACTATGAATCACAGACACTGCTAATCAGTGCTGTAGCTTGGTTTTCAGTTTTCTGGCATCCAACTCACCAAACCTTGCTGTCTGAAATCTGAATGTACTGAATGGATTTTTTATTTCCATTCTTGTTTAGAGGATTACTATAAAGACAGAGAATATGAAGTTATAGAAGCAAAACAAACAGGATATTGCTGGAATGTATAGGAATTTCCCTTAGTGCTCTTTATAAACATTGTTTCTGGTTTAGAGTGCTGTCATAAATCATCAGAATTTCAGGCACCCACAGCCAATGTTGTTTTTCTGAAAGAAATTTTAAGGTTTTTTTTTTTTAATGGAAAAAGATTATTATCATCTTTGTTCCACAATGCTTCAAGAAGTGATATTTTTCAGTTTTATATATTGCTCCTTCCCAATAAGATTTGCTAAATAAAAAGCAACCCAATGTGCCTAGGTATTAGCTTTTATTCTTTACAGACAAGCTCCTAAAAACATAGATTAGGAATTTGTTTATTACTTCAGTCTTCAAGACATTAAAAAAAAACTTGTGAATTTTGTTTCCTTTAGTGGAACTTTCTACAGTTATGTAGCCAGAAATTTAGGAGGAGAAGCAGCTTTTAGTGCAAATCCTTTCAAATTACATTTATTTACACTTGATGGGGTGACCAGTTTCAAACTAGTGTTTCTAAAACAGCAGTAGCTTAATAGAGGTAAGAAGTGAAGGATCTCAGTACTTCTGTTTCACAGAAGCACGGAGCATTTCAAAAACCTCTGAAGCTCCCTTTGCCTTTTGCATGAGCCTAGTAGAAATGTTTTCAGAGAGTGTGTGTGTGCTGCAAAGAGGTCTATAGAAAGCTTTCGAAGAGTCGTGCTATTACGCTGCATTTACTTGCCTGGAGTCTGGCTGTCACATTGCCAAAGCAAGTCAGGGAGGCTAGTTAAAAATGAGCTGGCTGCAAATTAATCCATCCTTTAGCAGGGAAATGATTCATTCCACTGCACCAACCTTTAAGTCCACTCCCACACCTTTTCAAATAATTCCTGCATCCCAGACCACCTAGCTAAGTAAGGAGAAAAGCACTATTTAATTAAAGCCAGTATTAGGTGCAAGAAATAAGCCTATTGTTGTTAATGTTTCCCATGGGCTCTGCGGTATATACTTGCGTGAGGAAAGGGAGTGGAAATTAAGTCAATAATAATAAAACTTAGCACTCTCCCTACTCTCTAAAGCACTGTTAAGACTGAGAAATCTTTGTACTGCTCTTGTGAATTATAGGAAAATAATAACACATTTTACAGACTGCCATAGGGTACTTTACTATTTAAATTGATATGAGCTGCAGTGTATCCAAAATGAATTTGGATGACAGAATGATTTTTTTTTCCTCTCTTGAGTAATCTTGGGAAGAAAAGAGCAAGAGGACTTGGTTTTTCAGGGGGTGTTAATGAGATTTGGCCAAGTAAAACAAACCAACTTCTACAAGGTACATTATTCAATATGCAGAAAGCCTGGGGAAAGACCCTTTCACAGTATAATCTGTAGGAGTTGAGTATGTGTAGTAAAGCTTTTCAGAAGGAGTAGGGAGCATTAGAAGGCTTTAGGAAAGGAATATTTTTCCCTTCTCACTGACAAAGTACATATGGGGACTGCATGTCTTCCCTCCAGGACCTTGTGTTGATTTTACTTCCAGTGGGCTGAAAGAAAAACTGCTGTGAAAGGAATTGAAATGATTTTTTTTTACTTCTGCTTTTTGTGGCAGCATTCAAAATGAAACGGATAAATGTGTTTAAATTGTACATAATTTCAGAAGCTATGTGGAAAAATTCAGAAGCCTCCGCAAACAAAACCTTTTCATGCGCTATGCTAGAATGAGGAATATTTACACAAAAACAAACACTGCTGCTTCTTAAGCATTTGTCTAATCCTGCAGCGCTATCCTCATCTGATGCAGGCTTCAGCTGTTTATTTCTAAGCAATATTTCCCTTTTTCCTTGTGAAAATGAGCAGTGACAGGTCTGCATCACTACATTGACTGCAAACGCCATCAGAGAGATGCTGTTTGAAAGCACAGCTGTTTTTTCTTAGTTCAGAAGCTAATTCCAAACTTCTGGCTATATCTTGCCAAGATATAGCAAGAAAGTCCTCACTTTAAGTTTAATGCAGGTGACACATCTTCAAAGGATAGTTTAGACAATTCAGATGGCAGGTCTGTGCCCTATTTCAGTGTTTGCTGACTTGGTAAAGGTCCTAAATCCAGGCTATAGCACTTCTAGCATGTATTAGCACTGTTCGTTGATCATCAGGATCACTAATTGAAATATAAATTTCAGGTTTTAAGTTGTGAAGAGGTTTTAAGTGGTGAACAAATGTGTAGAAGGAGCTAGGTACAAGTTTCAAGGAGCTTATTTCAGTAATGTGGAGGTACTATATGAGGGCAAAACAGCCCCAGTGATTAGCAGCTCAACTCCGGAGCAAACACTCTTGAATGGATGGCAAACACCCATCTCCCTCTGCCACTCTGCTCTCTGAAAACCTACCTGTAGCATCAAGTCCCATTCAAATTCTCTGATGCCTCTTCTATAAAACTGCAAGTATCTTTTATATCTCAGTGAGCTTACTTTGAGCAGATGTGTGGTGATTTCCCCCTCTCTCCTGTTTCAGCTTTTCCAGGCATTGACATTGTGGTGATTGTGATGACTGGTAGCATTTAAGGCTCTGTTTACATTAAAGTGCCTAGTGTTTTAGGGAGGTGGAGGTGGATTTTCAAGTAGCATCATACAACTATGCCCTGCACTTGAGTAGACTTCTTGTTATGTTCACTGCATCCAAAAAAATGCTTTTACATTGCCTTTATAAACTATCATAGGATTGCATAAAAACTGCTAATGACATATCTGTTCACTGTGGAGTTATTGTGGTGTTGCCTATGGAGGATTTAAGTATAGGAAACCTGAAGTTTTCTACACGTGAGCAAACATAGAAGTCACAAAAGTAAGATTTCCCTACAGAGAAATCCAAAATTTATTCTCGTCATTGTTGTCATCATCATGACCTCTCATGCCACGTCACATCCTTGGTTCAATATGTCATTCTCCTTAACCAGCCACTGAGTCAATTATAAACTTTAATATAGTCTTAATGGATGTGTAGTAATTATGGTTAAATACAGAAACTGTTTTTGCGGCATTGGTTGAAAATGTTTCTGTTGTGTATTTTGAGCAGAAGAATACATTTTTTCATTGACATTTTTTATTTTCTTATGGTTGTCTTAATGCATTTGATATAGCAGATATCTTACCACTTCTAGCTCTTGAGATCCATGTGCTATTTTTAGAAGATATAATAGACTGTTTGGTGGGTCTCTTGCTGCCTTTGGGGATGGCTTAGATCACAGGTCACAATGGATAATAGATCCTTGCAATGTTGCAAGCAGTTTAAAGAGAAATTGAATGTAACTGAGAAGGAAGGGAGTATTAGTTCTGCCTTTGTGATATGCCAGTTGTGATGCAACAGTGTTTAATGGTTCACTGGTGAATGATGCCCAAAAATGCTGTAACTTGAGTCATTTTTCCAATTACCGCAAAGTCTACCATCCTTGGTTGGAATTACCAAATAACATTTTCAGTTAAAAAAAAGAAAATTTAACAAGAGAACTGACAGCTGGGGGGTGAAAAATCACCAAAAGCAAGGGTTTCCTCAGACTTGGGGACAATATAAGATGAAGGTGTCTTCACTTAAGTGTGAGCTTGCTGAGGTGAGGAGGTCTATTACAGAGGCCATCAAGGGCCGAGGGTCATGGAGGAGGTCACCAGCATGTCCTGGCCTCACAGCTCAAGTGAGGGTGGCAGGGCTGTACAGAAGTTGGTGACAGGGCCATTCCAGAACTCCAAGGTCAGAGGAAGACTCTGTTACTCTTGCAAGAAGGAATTGTTCCTCATAGTGTCAGAGGTGTCCTGGAAGCTGGTATCCACTGCTCCTACTCTGGCACAGTAGTGAGCACATACTGGGCTATATTAAAGATTGTACAGTTTTGTTTGTGGGTCTGTTTGGCGGCAGCATGATCTCCTAATACCTTGAATAGAAGAACCTTTAAAAGAATTCTGTTTTCATGCAACTTGTAGGTATTTTGTGGCAAGCTAAATCAAAAATTGGTTTGTCTGGAGTCCTCAAAGCAATGCCTCTACAATAGGTCTCTGATGTTCCTAACCAGAAGCAAAGCATTTCAAAAGGCCATCTAATTTCCTAAACTTTCATGAAGCAGGACCACTCTGGATTTTATTTTCTGTCAGACTGGTGTAGTAAGGAACCAAAAAACCTCCCTAAAACTATTTCTCCTTTCTTTCTATTGAAGAAAATAGAAAATAGCAATAGTTTAACTTCACCAGTGTTCATGTTAACTTTAAGAAGTAGCCTCAATGTCTCCTGCCTCAGTAATACCTCTTTATTACTCACCCTGCCCTCAGTAAACACAATGCTTAATTTATTTCTGTTTTGTTGTTGTTGTTGTTGTTATTGTTATTCTTGCTGGTTTTGGCATCTTTTTATAATTTTGAAACTCTTGTAAAAAAATAAAGTGGATTTTTTTATTATTATTATGGTATCTCTGAAGCACAGTATTGATTTTTTTGTCTAGTTTGTTTTCATAAACTTGTCTTATGAGACAATCTTTGTTTTCTATTAGTTTCCTCCCTTCCTCAATATGAGGAGTGTTTATAAAAAGATGGTTTAAAATCCCTTTGAAAATATCTGCTGAATAATTTCCAACCTAAACTTTTAAGAATGGTTCCCTTTTCGCACTTCATTTTTCCATGGAAATGGATGTGGTAACCACAAGTACTGGAAAGAATGGAAAGAAATGGAGGAAAGGGAAATATATGGAAATAGGAATTAACACTAAAGACAGTTCCCTTTTTATGCAGATTGAGATTTACTATAAACATCAGACTCTCTAAAATCCCAGAAACAGTTGATACACTTGACTAATGCAGCTAAATTGATAGTTTAAAGAAAAAGAAATCATAGCAACTGAGATATGAAACAGGATTTACTGAGATTTACATAAAGTTAAATATGACCAAAGGGGATTTAGATTGCAAATAGCAAAATTAACATAAAACTTTTTTAATGTTAAGCCTGTCTAAATAAACCTGAAAACATATTCAAAATTAGTATTCTTTAAATAGATGGAATTCTTTCCATCTATTCTTTCCATTTCATATAATAGAAGGAAATAATATTTCCAATATTTTTCATCACCAATTTCAACATTTAGTATTAGAATTACTTAATATATATATTCCTATTACTATAAAATATATTACTAAAAAATATATGTGGTCCCTTGCTATCTCATACTCACAACTCTTAATCTTCCATAAAAAAAAAAACACATAATGGACACTTTTGAGTAATTCATCAAATTCTGTCTACTTAAACAATCTTCATAGATTATTGATGAATTTAAATAAATATTAAGTAGTGAAGCCACAAATCTTTTTCTGGATTGTAGATAGTATGGGAGGTGAAAAAGAGGTTCTTTCATGCCTCAACTGAATTAGGAAGCCAAGGTCATATTCTATTCTTAGGGCTTGGATGGAGCTGCTGCTTTCCAGCTGAAACTAAAGCTTCTGGATGGTGAAGTAAAAGCCACACTGATTCCTGAAAAATCCCTAAAGTTCTGTGGCTTTTGTATTTTGCCTTTATGAAAATTCTTCAGCAAAGAAAAATGAGGTCCTTGAAACAAGAGTCCACCAGGATGATCTGGGGCCTGGAACATCTGCACTATGAAGAAAGGCTGCAAGAGGTGGGCCTGTTCATCCTGGAGAAGAGAAGGCGGAGGCGGGACCTAATCATGGTGTATAAATACCTCAAGGGAGGCAGAGGAGGATGGGGTTGGCCTCTTTTCAGTGGTAGACAGTGATAGGACTAGAGGAAATGGCTTCAAACTGAAGCATCGGAAGTTCCACAGGAACTTCAGGAAGCATTTCCTCACTGTGAGGATGACAGAGCACTGGAACAGGCTGCCCAGAGAGGCTGTGGAGTCTCCTTCTTTGGAGATCTTTAAGACTCCCTTGGATGCAGCCCTGAGCCATGTGCTTCAGGTGACCCTGAGTTTGCAGGGGAGTTGGACTAGATGACCTCTAAGGTCCCTTCCAATCTTAAGGATTCTATGATTCTATGATTAGCAATTAGTTCAAACTGGAGCTACATTATCACAGGTTGGAACATGCTCTTGTTGCAAAGAAACTGTAACGTATTCCCAGATGTCACCAGGAGTGAGCAAAGTATCAACAGGACATCATTTACAATAATCCTTAAAACATAAATAGGAATGCAGAGCTTGTATGTAAGTATTTTGCTGTTTCTACTTAAAATTATTTGCTTATTGAAGGTTCCTGTTCTTCCCTATCAGCAGAAACCTATTCACATTTGATGTCCTTTTCACTTGCACCAAGTCTTGCTACTTGACAGTGAGGACTCACTTCAATTCTGTAAGTTCAATTCTGCCAGAAACTTGTACCGACCAGTCTTCTACAGTCTTTATAAATAGCTCTGATTAGTTTTATTTACAAACTATATAAATTAATATGGAGATTCATAACTCAGACATGCTTCTGGTTGTAACTCAAACATGATTCTGGACCACAGTTATTGAAGGAGTAGGCAAATGCTAACAATAATATTTAATGAGACAAACTTAAAAAAAAGTTTATAGTGGTTAATAACTAGAGTGAAATTTTGACAATGCTGTTAAAAATAGACAATTCATTGGTGAAGACAAAGGAGCGCTTCTTAACTGAAAACATAAATAGTTTTGAGTCACCCATGAAAAAAGGAGTAAGGATACTTTCTGTCTGGAAAGTCAGTTGGTGGTAAAATAAAATACCACTCCTATATAGTGAGAAGATTTAAGAACTGATTGTTGTGATTCTTTTTACTCATGTTCTGTTTCCTTACCACCTCACACACACAAAAAAAAAGTGATTTTAACTACCTGGAAATACTTATCCTAGAAAGAAAACAAGCAAACAAACAAACAAACACCCCTTTTTGGCCATTTTGAGAAGAGTGTTAGTGTAAACATATAATGTGATCAGTGTAATTTTGGAAAAGGAAATAAATGTGATGTTGATATTTGGCTAAAATTCTGAAGAGACTAATCTCCATGGCAAAACCTGCATGGAATTTAATGAAAATCAAGATAGTTTTAAAAGATCTCAACAGAAAAGATTAAACTGCATTGAAAATTCACTCAGGCCT
Organism: Nothura maculosa; assembly: GCA_032353885.1. Taxonomy (NCBI): domain Eukaryota; kingdom Metazoa; phylum Chordata; class Aves; order Tinamiformes; family Tinamidae; genus Nothura; species Nothura maculosa. The sequence continues at coordinate 3,222,022 of JAUBOD010000696.1, read as the reverse complement.
AAGAACAATAAGCAAAAAGATGAATGAGGAGAGGAAAGGAAAAGAATATAAAAATTCTTTCACTGGAAGGCTAATATGAGGACATGGGAGCAGATATTTTGGGTATCATAGCATTACCAGATAAATTATCTGGGTTAGGTGGGGAGGAAGGAAAATATGGATCCTAAAATAATTAGCTTTTCTGTTCCATTTGCCTTATAGCATAGCAATATTTAAGGCAGTTGGACTGATAGAGCACACTTCATGACAACTGACTTGCTGTTGGTTAAATACTTTTTAGGCATCTCTGCTAGTGGAAATAAAATATTAAAAAAAGAAAGTTTAGTTTACAAATGTTAGTTGAATTACTCCAGATAAAGTTGTTTTAGACCTTGAGCCTGCAAATATTTATTCAGGGTGTAACAATGCTTCTTACTACTCCTACAGATTTTGAAAGGTTTTCTCAGAGGCAGAACATGCTCATATGAGTACATTTTTACAGATGAGACTTTAAAATGCAAGTCATAATAATTATTACACCTTAGAATCATCCTGAGATATAATTCCCAAAAGGAATACAAGAAGAATGAAACCTACCTTCTGGCATGATTGTGGATTCATTAATGAGTTACAGTGAAAGAGCTGATCTCCAATTAATTTCTGCTTTTAAAAAGAGTTTTGGGTGTTCTAATAAAGCTAAGATGTAGGAAAGAAGAATGAAAGGGAAGGAAATAAGGAAGCTGAGAAGGGGGAAGTGAGATAAAGGAAAATTAGAAAGAAGCAGGATGATTAGGAGAAATATAATCAGTAAGTTTTGGAGGAGGAACAGCATGGAATACATTCCCATAAGGGGCAAAGAAGATAGAATTATGGACCAATTAAATTCTGAAGACTGAATCCTCAATCTTTTACTAGCTACAAAACCTGGAAAGATTACCATGCAATTAATGATAGGATAAATTAAATGGCTGCTCTGTAAAGAGGCTTTCTTTTGGAGTAACTTGAAAAATGCGTGAGTCTTGGACTTCAATTTCACTGCCTTATTTCTAAAGACATAAATGTAGAGATATAGTTCCAGTTCCCTTTTCTCATGATAGTTTTTTTTTTTTTTTTCTTTTATAACCCTTTGTGGAAGATCTGTTGTAACTATTTCGATTGACTTCCTGCATCTGTCTCATGTCCTAGTCCTTTACTACCTTTGTCATCGGTAAAATAGAGTCTTAAATCCTCCTTGTTATAATAAATAAGTGAAAGATGCAAAAGAGGATGAAACTTCAGCCATGAGATTTTTTAACTTGTTTAACCCTTGATTTTAATGACTGTGAGTTTAATGATTGTGAGAGTTGGGCTCTCAAACTAACACCAAAACAGAAAATAGAAAAAAAGGAAATATTAGTTTTAATTATAAATGAGAGTTATAATTAAAATAATAGAACTATTATAGAATAATTCTATTATAGAATAATAGAACTATTCAGGTTCACAGAACTACTTATTTCAACTCAGAGAATTGTCTGTTTTACCCCCTTTCGCTTGGCTCAGGTTACTACTATGATTTCCAATTTCTTTTCCTGAGCTTCTTTTGGTAGTATTTGCCTGACAGCTGTTTCCAGGGCACAGGATGTGCTTTATCTATAGCAATGAAATGGGCAGGGTCCTGATGGTGAAGCCTAACTCAAAAGAAATATTTCACTGCATATGAAGACATTTACAGCAAGGTAGTTGGAGTAATATATTCTAGAGAAATACAAGTTAGTTTTTCAGAATCCTCCCCAGTTCCTTTTCCTTAACAAAATAACACTTCTTCAAATCAACTTCTTTATGAAACCAAATTATAACAACAGATGCAAGCTATATTTCTATGCTTACTTCATGGGCAATTCAATTCAGGCAAAGCAAATAGACTCAGCTTCATTTCAGTGCTTCTACAGCACAGTGATTTGTACGCTCTGGCTTTCCTTAGAGCCCTATGAGTAGTGTTTGCCAAAATACTGTCAGTTTAAGAACGTGCAGAGATTTATATGCTAGTTCACAGAGCCCCTGGGACTCAGCTAATTGTACTTTTTCTTTGTCTACACAGTAGAATGGATTTATAATCACTGTAACCTGAGAAAAAAAAGCTAATTTATTGGTGTTGAGCATGGATTGTTTCACATTAAGATACAGTAACTAAAACTCAAGGCAGCAAGAGACTTTTCTCTAAAGACCCAGTAAACTGAGAGCCTCTGGATAAATGTATGGATTCCAAATACCTTTAATTGTTTCTTAAATGTTATATATTCACCTTTGATGTGTTTAGCAACCCATATCCTTTCTATAGAACTGCACTTATTTAATTGCTACCCTATTCTATAGGATTCTTTACTGAAACAAGACAATATTTGACTTCTATGAATTGTTTATCTATGAGAATTTTCCATATACCTGAATATAGCATTGTAATATATATTTTACAAAACATGTTTGTAAACTTTGTTTACTTATCTGACCTTATTTATCAAATAACTACTAGCTGAAAACATATAGCTTTTAATACAGAACCTCTAAACACATCCTTCTTACTCCATGCAGAGGCAACTCATAGGGTGTATACAAATGTTCTGGTCTATTCTTACAGATATTTTTGTTTTCTAAATCATGCTGGAACCATATCTCCTTTTCACTATAGGGTTTCCTATGTTAAGAAACAAAGGCACTCCATTTTAGCTAGTAGCACTTTTTAAACCACATCAACAATTTACTTGGTCAATCTGGTATTTGTGTTTTTTCAGCAACTCTCATTATGCCCCTTGTGGTGTAAAATTTCCTCAATTTTTATAACCAGGCTGCAATTTATAGAGTTCAGAATAGTGATACCAAAGTTAAATTAGGTATTTGCATATATCATTAGTTAGGTGACATTTTCATGTTCCTGAAGTTTGTGACTGACCTTTGGGGCAGATGCTGCCACTGCTGAACTGTCAGTTCTGCTGCAGCCGAAAAATCCCTTTACCAAAAGACATTACCCTTTCCAAGAAATAAATGGTTTGAATTCTTTATTTATTTTCTTTCCTTTTTCATCACTCCATTGATAGTAGCCAGGTTAATGTAACTTTAGGAAGAGACAAGTTTGTTTTTTTTTAACAGAATTTAAGTGTTACTTCCACTAGATATAGAAATTAGATTCACTTTCATATAGGTTAAATTTCTGAGGCTTTGACAATGCATTTCCACAGCCATAAGTGTCTCAGGTGCTTCTCAGAAAGCACATGACGAACTTTAGAGATCCAAACTCATCCAGGAAATTTCCCTAGATTGATATTTTATTTGTTGTTTGTTTAAACAAGTTTGTCTTTTATGCCAGTTGCTCATTGTCTGCTTTGCATGGAGCAGATATCCTCTTTCCATGCACTGTAATAGTACAGAGATCTCTAAAAATATTACAATTAATATAAAACCTGGATTTATGCCCACATTATGTATGCAGTCTGATGTCTACTATTTTGAACTTAGAAAAGGGCTTCCAGATGCCCTATGAGTTGTTTTAAACATAAGCATCATATGACTTTCTTTTGATAGACATTGATCAAAATATATCAAAAAAGATTTTGTTGCCATTCTGTAACATAATCATGTATGTAGGCAGGATAGGCCATATACTGTGCAGCAGAGGCAAATTCCTATAAGACTTTAAATGTTCCTGCTCCTTTTTTGACCATTCTACAGCAATTGAAGCAAGTGTTCATATGCAGATCGTCTTTGGGACATAAATGTTATCTTTTCCCAGAATGTTAGTCCCACAGGGCAGTGTGTGTGGAAGGCTCCTATATATATTATATAGGATCCTATATTATGTATAATAGCCTATATATATCCCATATATATATAATATAGCTATTACCAGGCTTTTTGCTGAGATATTTCTGCTCTTATTTCTCCAGGTTTCCAGGGCCAGTTTCTTCACCTAGTCATTCCTTGATTCCCACTTGCCTAATCTCTTCTGTCTTTGTGAGAAGTTCTGTCGCTCCTCCTGTTTTCTGTTTCATTCAGTCTAAATGTTTAATGAGTGTTTTTGCTCTCTCTCTCCGACTAATTTTCATTACCTTCTCCCCACATTCAATGCAAATGCCTTCTTCATCTTGGTTCCACTACCATCTCCATTTTCAGCCTTACTCTGTCTTCCTAGTCTTGTTATAAAAATTTCCTTACTTCCCCCATCTCCCTTTTGCTTTTTTCCCCTCCTGTATTTCCAATTAGGTATCACTGTCTTCTAAAGCACTTTAAGAAAGAAGGTGCAGTAGCTTAAGACTAGACTTGAGATATGGGGAAACAAGGGACCTTTTTTCAAACATTCATGTTTGAACTCGTGTTCCAGCAAACCCTGTGGCAACACAGAGCTGCAATCCTAGAAAAGATTCCAAGGAGCCATAGTTTGCTCTATGTTCGATGCAGCTAGAACCTTCATTGATAGATGGCCCAGATGAGAGGGAAATAGGAAAAGTAAGCCATGAATTTATAACTAGGGCAAACTACTGAGGCATTTAAAATCAACCTAAACTGCCTAGAAATGGCAGTTGAAATTTCATACCAAGTAAATTTCTCTAAACTTTAAGCAAATGAAAATAGAGTCAGGGATATATGGGGTAAAGTGAATACCACTTCTATGAAGTTCTGCTACATTATTTCCTGAGTTTGTCAGAAATAAAAAGCAATCTATTAAGTATTTATGTAGTATTAATCAGGATGAGACTGTGATGCAAGAGCTTATAATCACTAACAAAATACAGATAATTAGAGAATAAGAATAGGAACTGAGAGATATGAAGTGACTACAGTTCTGCTTAATCCATAAATCAAAGACATATTGGATCAACCAGCCTAATGCAAGAAAATGAACAATAATTCCTAAGTAGTAGAACTGTGCAACTAAAAATAGCATCCTGTTCAGTCTTTACGAAGAGGTAGGTGATTATATCCTATACATTTAGGCAATGAGCTGTCCTTTATTCAGAGGCAAGGAGGGATGAACTATCACAGATAAAGAGAAAACACAAACCATATAAACACATGTAAATCAGTTTATAAGAGCATGCAGTGAAAGTAGAATGGAAAAAAATAAGGTTGGTTGTTGAACTGAGAACGTATTCCCCATAAACTTGTTATTATAATTTGTCTTGGGTGGAAGGTGTGTGCACAGAGAGTTGTTTTATAATACAAAATATTTCTGCTCTATTGAAAAATCAACTAATTTAAAATGTCTAGAATGCCCTGAAAGGAAATAAATAAAAAATATATAGTTCAAGCATTTCTTCTTTAGTTTGTTTACTTAAAAAAGTGAGTAAAGAAATTTTACTGACATTTCAAGGCTAGGATGAGTTAAACGTCCTTCTCATATGTACATATACATATGTCCCTGTAGACAGTTTCAAAAGAAACATGGCCAGTTAATGATGTAATTTTTTGTGGCAAACCATCTTTTAAAGTTGTTTTATTCTGTATTCATCAAGGTCATCCTCTGCTTATCATCTTTGCAAGCAACTCTAGTTTATGTCGTGGGCTGTTTAGCAGCTTTCAGCTTCATAGCATTTTGCAGATCCAAATGTCTTCTGACAGTGCACAATAATAACAATGTCACCAAGCTCTGCCACACATGAAAATAACAACGTACAACATGGTAGATCATTCTAAAAGAAGACTTGAGAAAAACAGTTGTAGAGATACTGCAAAATACCAAGAAATACACAACTTGGACTCATGCAGTACCATTTTAATGAACAGTCAATTCCCTCTCTGGACAATCCTACTTTTCACAAAGCAACACTGTAAAAACATAACTGAATCAATAGTTGTAAATGAATCCAAGGCTTATAAAAATGTCTTCTTTCATGTTTCTTTACAGGCCTAGGACATGACCTGCCAGGATTACTTAGTATTTATTTGTGACATATTGTGTTACTTTCATTACAAAGGCACAAAAATCCTTTCTCTGTGAAGATCATTTCTTGTGTACTTAGCATGTTCAAAGCATCTGCTAACTTTAGTGTCTTTAGCATGCAAGTGTTATCAGATTCAATTCAGAGTGAAGGACATTGCAGATACCAGTGATTTTCAGACAGGGATGGAGAGATCCTGCCAAGCATATTTATTGTGAGTTGAACTATTTTTTGTAGGCTTTGGAATATGGTGTATTTAAAGACCTTTTGAAAATGCAAACATTTGCTTAATGTGTTTGGTGTCCATGCATCCAATACTATTTTCTTACATTTAGCTACTGGGAATCAGGATGTAACTGAATGAATATTTTCTGTGCAGTGCAAGCTTTCTCCACTCCTCTAAACAAGTGCAGTTGAAGGCAAAGCCAACACTGGGTGCAGGCAAAGTACACGGTTGTATTCAATGAAAAACTGCCAAAAAATAGGCCTACAGAATTATCCAAGATTAGATCAGCTGCAATGAGACAATAAAGCTTAGTAAGAGGTGTTAATGAGAGAAATAAACACTCTAATTTGCAGCTTATCTAAACCTTCTAACGCTCTTCCATTTTCATACTTATTCTTTTATCTCACTGCTCAAATTCTGCTGCCATTTTTCATCCCTTCTGCATAAAGTGTCTTCTTTCTCCAAAACAAATAGACAAACAAATCTGAACTTTAGTAATCCTTTTTGGCTTTCCTTTCAAACCCTGGAATTACTTCATAACATCGAACTTACACTGACTTCTCCAAGTGCTTGTTTCCAATCTCACAGAATCACAGAATCTACAAGGTTGGAAGGGACCTCTAGAGATCATCTGGTCCAACCTTCCCGCTCCAACAGGC
>JAUBOD010000696.1:3199297-3215146 GCA_032353885.1 Nothura maculosa | reverse complement strand
AGCTTACACCCATTCCCCCTTGTCCTATCACTGGCCACCACCGAAAAAAGCTTGGCCCCCTCTTCCCCACAGTCCCCTCTCATGTATTCATACATGTTAACAAGATCCCCTCTCAGCCCTCTCCTCTCCAGGCTGAACAGGCCCAGCTCACACAGTCTTTCCTCACACGAGAGATGCTCCAGTCCGATCCAGTGCAGATCTCACTTACTCTCTGCCATTCCTGTGGTAGAATAAGATGGATTTTGCTCTTAGACAATAAGAATCTGCCTTAATGGCATTTATGAAAAGCCCTGAGATGACTACAGGTGACTCTATTTAATTACATAATTATAATTTGTTTGTTTGTTTTTTCCCCTTTGGCTCAGGCTAACAGGCTGCCTATAAGATTAACAGTGCTTTATAAATAAATGAACTTTATATTGTGCAAGATGCTCTGGTCTAGTACTTTTTAAAAGCAAGCTCAAACACAGCCAGAAGGAAAAACTCCAGCTTTTTCACAGCTGGACACTAACTATGAATTAGTTTTCTCTCTCTGTGTGCCTAGCATGAGGTATCCGGGTGGGGATCTGTAGATGCCTTGAGCCCAGAGCTGCAGCTGAAATCACTTGAAATTGTGCTTTGAACATACAATGTCCTATGAAATGCTAAGTGTTCAGGAAGATAAAGGCCTAGTGGTTTTAAATTAGGTGCCTCAAATGAGTGAATGGTTTTGAAAATTATGGCTTTTACTTCTTTGGGCTTTAGTTCCCAGAGGGTAAGGTAAAGATAACACCAGATAATTGGGAATGCTGTCAAGTTCAAATCATTAAGATCTCTGAAACTTTGGCCTTATGTTAGAGAAGAATATACAAAAAAACATGCTGTGAGTAATGTTTTAGTGTATCAAACATTGAGTGGTCTGTTTGCAGAAGAGTACACTATTATTTCTCAATTAAAAACCAATATTATTTTTATGAGGTATATGATCTTTTCTCCTAGATCCTTCAGAAGTCTTTTTAACCTTCTTAATTTAAACTTTCTTGGAGCAGACTTGTGCAGAAATTTTTAACTCCCTTGTTCCAAGTTTTAAAAATAATAAGAAATAGAAAATAAGATTTATAAGAAATAGATAACAGGACTTGTTGTGCAAGTGCCAAAAAACCTCAGCTTGAAGTGCCACAAGCGATGCCACTCTACCTTGCATACATGTTTACCAATACAGATGTTACAGATAACAAAATACGTACCCAAGAGTTTATAAATATGACAGTCCTCATCCTTTCTTTTTTTTTTAATGTTTAGACTGGAATATTAGCAGGAGGATGACCTAGACACTCATGATCAGTTTAATATGGCATTTAAATCAAGGTTTTTGCCACAGCACTCAGCTGCTTCTGCTGACCTTGTGTTAGGAAAAAATCCAGGTTATATGTATTAACCTAGTCTTAACAGATATAGATATCACCTTTAATTAGCAAAAAGTAATTATTTGATCTACTGATACCCTCCAGTCCTGATATGGGAATTCTCATATTAACAAAACAACTTTCACTTGTTTTGATTCTAATTGGTTTATTGCCATTGACTCTGGAATGTCTCTCATTTAATTTCAAAACTCACTTAACTGATTTTGGGGTTTATTTTGAAGAAGCCTGCAATTTCATAATCACTCTAGGAGAGGTAAGCTTCACCTGAAAGTCCAAACATAAAAAGGATCTTCTCTGATGTGTTTTACTTCTGGAAGACGTGTTAAATTTCTCATCTTGCATTAGAGTGCCAGGGATACACTAGAGACTACTAAAATTTTATGACCTTGAAATTAAGTATCACCCAGTAGTTTTGCTAATCTTAAAATACACACACAAGCAGAAAAAAAAATCTTCTAAAAGAACTATGAAACAATATACCAGTTCAAGGAATAAAATTTGAGTAAATCCTAAGACCTCATCTTAGAGGTTTATCACTCGTCATTAGCAGAATCATGGAAGCTTGTAGAACTGATCCTGATATTTATTGAGAAATTTTCCCTGTCAGCTCTTAATTCTCAGTAAATGCACTGGTAGTGACAAAGGGGAGAATGTGTATGAACATAATAGAACATTAAAATTGCTCGTTTGGGGAGAAAAGCTTTGCACATCTGTAGTACTTTTATAAATGTATATACATCTAGATAACAAGATGTCCATTTTTTACCTGAAATAGCAACAACTTGAATTCTATTTTGCCTGTTGCATGGCTAAGTCAAATAAATATATCTAAAAACAACTTAAGTCTAAATATGATTCTAAGCATTGAATAGATTGTCTAATTAATTATTACCTTAGGTTTGTGAACAGCTCCCCATCTGAAAAACATGTAATGCTGGATAAATTGCAGTAAACCAGAAATAATTTTGAAAAGTGGATACTTAGACCAAAAAAAACACAAAATCTGTAACTTACAACATCAATGAAACAATAACATGAGGCTGATAGCTCATGCTCACTGAGCAGCAATTGTTCACGTTTAACAGTTAACAAGAATTAACAATTCTTAGTTCAGATAAGGAAGCTAAGAGCTTTGCTAAGAAAGACACTGGTGAAAAAGTGCATTTCTCATGCACTATTTTTTTCCATTGTGTCCATTGCATCAGGTTCCTTAGATATTAAAAAGAATTGTAAAGAAAGAAGAAGAAAAGAAGGGTACTATAATCATGATCTGATAGCCTTTTTTCTTACCCACAGCCAACTTCTGCTTGGTTTGATGCATTGTTGCTTTGAAAAATGATTTGTGAGGTCTGAGTGGCACTATTTTAAAAGTAATTTCTAAAAGTTTGTGTGACAGTACTGTAGACAAGAGTGAAGTGTTTAAAGGAAGATTCCTTTCCACTCTTTAGTGGAAATTGCTAGATTTATTACATTTCACTTTCTGTTGCCTAGAAAAATAAGCAGGAATACTCCAGCTGAAGGAAAATATCCAGAAAGTGCTGTCTGTTTTAGCTGCTTTTGTGTAAAACAGTTCTGTATACAGAATAATCACATTCACCAGGCGCTGAGTTTAAGCTAATATGTCTCACAAGCCTTGCTGGTCCCAAGATGATCTACATCCCCTTGGCTTAGACATGCATGCATAGTTTTCCCACATGTCATAAATTTCATTAACACATAGTAGAAAACATGCTATGCTTCCAAAATTATGTTTGCCTTTCTTTTAAGGATAAACAGAGTTGTTTTGATCTTAGGGGAAACTGGAGATTGCTTTCTAGTGCATCTAATAAAGAGATAATTTGCATGTATTCATAGCAAACAATATTGACACAAAGAGCCTAACATCCTTTTTAGCTTTTGCTACAGCAACCTCTTCACTTGGTAAAATACTTTCTCTTATTGCACACAGTAAGTAATGAATGCTGTGATTAATTGAGCACAGGAACTTTGCCACATGTTGGCTTGTGCTCCATTCTGTATGAGGCAGCAAGCTCAGATTCTTGGAGATCATAAAGGTGTATGTCTGTGACGATCATGGACAGTCCAAGGAAGGGTCTCAGTTGATCTCTACTCTCATGTTAATGGCCACAGAGAGCACGCTTAGGAGGTAGCTAAATCCCAACCAAGAGATTTTCTAAAATAGGGCTTGTGTACTCCAAAGTGCACTTAGGAACAGGTTGAAGTTTTGCTGTGTCTCACAGAATTGCATGTGACAAAAGCCACTTCATCAAGTTTGGTGCTGAACAGCTGAGAAGACTTCTGCAAGACTTTAAAGAGGATCCAGCTGTCTAATCCAGCAGTCTAAGGATTAGAAAAGCAGAGGGACATACCGAGATTTATAAACCTTTAGCAAGATACCCAGAGATTAAGTTGTCTGGCAAATGGTGGTTCAGACTTCAGCTGTGTAAAATAAAATCACTATATAAACAATTATAATCAATATTGTAAGAAATAGATAGGAAATGAATAAGTCTACAGAAGTGTTCTCCCTCTTGATTGTACATAATGGCATCTATAATGAGATGCAGGGAAATTCTGTGTCTTATTCCAAAGCTAAATATAGTACCTTTGCTCTTACTGCTTTTTCATCTATGAAAGTGTAAAAATAAATTTTTATCTCTAGAAATTTTCATATTTCTAGAGCTAAATTTACCTCCAGAATAAGCTTGGAATTCCCTATGGTGGTGAAACGTCTGAATAATTTTGAATGCTTTCAAATGAAAACTTATCAAATCAAAACTTATCAAATCAAAACTTTTCAAATCAAAACAAATTCTGAAGCATCTCAGACTTGATGTATTAACTAATGAGCACATGTGACTGACCCCCTTTTTTTTTAGTCTTTCAAAATTAATATATTATACCAACAGAGCAAGAATGATACATAGGAAAATTCATATAGTCTGCCTTTTATGACCAAAACCCACAAAAAAACCCCCACAAAAATCTGACCTTGTGTAAAAATTGATTTTTAACAGTTATTTCTCTATTTCTGTATTTTTTTAAACTGAAAGTATATTTCGTTTAAACAAAACTGTGAATGACATATTGCCAAATGGTGAAGTGTAAAAAACTTGCTATTTTAAAGCAGCATTTATTAATGTTTATACCTATCTATTATTATTTTCTGTTTGTAACCACTACTGATTGGATGGAAAGAAGTAAATGCCAGTGCCCTGAGTTTAGTTTAATATGGATGGAAGACTATATGACTCCCTTGCTGCTTTCTAGAGGATTTTTAAATTTTAACCTTTCTCTTGGCTGAGGAAATGTCCTTCAGCAAATCAAATATTCAAAATCGACTAATACTGAAATTCAACACAGTTTATATAAAATATTTTAGCATGTTTAGCATTGTACTCAATATTTTTACTGAAAACTCGGTTTCATTTGCTTTTGTACCTGTAGAAGAACATTTTCATTTCTTCTTTGCTCTCTCTTCTAATTTCTATTTTTGTCCTATGGGAGGAAAGAAAAATACTTCTGTGTTTTTAGTTTACTTAGTTGATTTCTTTTTCTGTAAGTCAAACTTAACTTTTTCCTTTCACAAAACACTCAAACTGTTTTTTATGATTGGCAGTGGCTTTTTGTTTTAAACTTGTAATTATTTTTGGATATGATAGATGCATTATTTACAATGTGTTTATTTTCACTTTCTAGCAACATCTACTGTGAGCTCAAAACATTCTCCCACAATTAATATAAGCTTTTTTGTTTTGATGAAAAATATAAGCAATATTTTACTAATCTCCTTTTCAGAAAATAAAAATCTGGAAATAATAACGTGCTTGAAGTTTTCTTCTTTTCTTCTTTCTTCTTTCTTACTTTTTTCTATTATCTGTTTTGAAAGATGAAATGGCAGTGGTAAATTGACTGTCTTCAAGAATTCATTTGTCTTATTGCACAATACTTATAGTGGGGGTTATGGGATGTGTCAAGAAATTAATGTCATGCTCATGTGGTGTTAGTCTTCAAATTTATAGTTAAATTGAGGAAGATGAGGACTAATTGTAAGCAAGAGAATAGCAAAATGAAAGGTAAAGACATTATGAAATGTCATCTGAAGAAGTAGTTGGACTGGGGCTTGACCTACTCCAAGTTGTATTTACTGCTTTCATTCATGACCTCTACAGGACCATACACACAAAAAGTGCTATTTGCATGTGCTAATGAATCATAATTGGGAAATACTCTCTATTGTGAGGAGTCTGGGATTTTACACAAATAGAATCAAATAACATTGAAGAATGAAGCAAGATCAACAAGCTGAAATGTAATAACTTTAATTGTTAGTGTACGCAAGTCTGAGTAGTGAACTTGTATTTTATAGAACAACTGTTTATTAATTGAAAATGACAAAGGGATGTACTGAATATTCTAGTCAGAGGATAGTGACAACAAACTGCTAGTGTGACATGGGCATGAAAATAATTAAATGCTAAAATGCATGAGCAGTGATGAAACTCATTGGCTAGTTAAATGTATGGTAGATATGGTTACTTGCAAGCAGTCAAGTCAGTCTGACATTAAATTACAAGTGATCAGTGAGTTGGATGGATTATGTGAGTGCATCCTAATGAAGGCAGAATGTTTATCACAGTGAAACAAGGCTTTTCTTAAGTCTGAGTAGTTGGACAGAGCTATTATTTTGCTTCCATTTTCTTAAGAACTTATCAAAGTGTTACTTGAAATGGAAGGTAGCTTTTGTCTTTGTTATGAGGGGTTATTAAGATTAGTTTTAGCCACATTTAGTAATGAAACAGCATTTCAAAGTTTCAAAAGAAAAGAAAGAAAGAACTTGTTATTAAACAATTAAATATATGTGTGTATGTATATGTATATATGAATAGGCTTAATTCTTTGCCTTTGGCATTAATTACATTTTCTTTTTAAGCCAAAAAAAAGGCAATCCTTTTTTAGGCAGTTTTAAGTAGTGTCTTCTCTCAAAGTGAATATCAGTTTTTGTGTGATATTACACTAGTGTTTCAGGAGCAGATTTGCGGCAAATTTTCTTATTTTTGTAAACCCAGTTATAAGAATCATTGTCTTACAACAGCTGCAGAAATACTAACCAATGATGCAGTCCCTGGAAGGTACCATTCATTACACTGGCATGGATGAAAAATCCTTAAGCAGTAAGAATATGGGATGAAGCAATGTTGTTTCTACTATAAATCTCATTACAGCCAACCATAGTTTCCTCTGGAGAGCTTGTGATTTTTAATTCTATTTGTGAGGTTTTGATTAAAACAAATAACAGTTCCTTTTTCTTTTTTTTTTCTAAACATTTAAAGAAGTCTATGTGACTATATGGAAAAAATATTGGTTGGCCATGTTGAGAATTTTGAGAAAAAGGCAAGATCTGATGGATTACTTCTGAAATAACTATAATTCAGTTGCATTAATCACAAGTAAAGCCATATTTTTAATCCAGAACTGAAATTCATAGTTACTTGTGCTAATCTCTATGTTCTGACTGAAGCATCATAGGATGAGTTTGTTTGATTAATAGAAATAAAATTTTTGATAGTATCAGAAGAAATTGTGTTAAAGGAAACAGCCATATTCCAATACTATATTCTGTATGGCAAGTTGTAATAAAAACCTTCATTTTAGTACAGCATTTGTCATTGCTTTACTCATGAACTCAGCATTTGCTCTACTCTAAATCAATATTTGAGATCTTAAATAAATGGTCCATCTGATCTTCAGAACTGCCAAGACTCTGAATCTAATAGAGGTTTTTGCTGAGAGTCACGAGAGACCTGGATTGGACAGCTAATGTTGGACAGTGAATTTTGAGAACTGTGGCTACTACATTAACAAACACATGAGAACTTGGTGTAGAATCATTTTCATATACACAAGGATGCTGGATAACTGCGGTGTTAGATTTTCTTTCTGAATCTCAGTGGCAGCTCATGTGACATATAGAGTCAGGATAGTAGATGGACTAGTCTAATAGTTTAATGCCACAGTCATATTTTTTAGCTACCTCACTGTTTATCTTGTTTGTCTTAGCTATCTAACCATAAAAGTGTCAGTAGTATCTTTTTTGAGCTTTTTTCCTTTCATTTATACAGATTTTCAAATACTAGTGGCAAGTCTTATCTTCTATTCTGCTTTTTGCACCATCTGTTGCAGTGAGACAGATATCGGCTGAGAATTGTAAACATGACTGCATGGTAGACAGTAGCACAATTTTTATGATGTCCTTGACCTTCTCTAGATTTAAACTAGAATCACAAAAGCCTTGAAAGAACTAAGACTCCACACATCAAAGACTCATGTGAAAGAGATACTTGAGGTGGTCAAATGATAGCCCAAGGGCTGAATCCAGTTGAGATGGTTTAATCAAGTCCTAGAAAGTTTACGTGTGTCTAGTATTATGATTTACCAGGAGCTAACAACAGGCAAGCTCTTCTATTTTATTCATAGGTGCTTTTTCGTACAAAATAGCTCCTTGAGCATTTTTGTTTGAACTGAGAAGAAGAATGTATGGGTTACAGTAAAGATAAGTATTTGCTGATTGAATAGTTATTTGTTTTTTTCTTGTTTTAAGGTCTCTTTTTAATACATATTGGAGAAAACGAAAGGCTCTACAATGCAAATCTAAGGTCATTGGCATCAAAGGAAAGTAGGGATGGGGAGCAGTCTGATATTGTGTGATCTTTTTCCTGTTCAAGCCCAAAATTCAGTAGCAGATTTTGGAGGCAGGATCACTGAGTAGCTGATGTGTCATACAATGTAACAGAGAAAGTGAGAAATCTGAGGAGGGAGATGTGGAGGTGTTCAGAGAAAGGTGAGCACACTACACCATTTGGGCTCCACTGAGTGGGAAAAGGAGCAGCCCCAGGACTGCTGCAAGTGACAGCTATGATATCCATGAGAGCATGAAAAAGCAAGCTGCAGATTACATCTCTGGAGATGTAATATTGTGTTTGCTCAGTAGAGAATTTATGGCATCTTTATGGAGAACTTGCTTAATAACATCCCTATGCTATGTCCAAAAGTTGTCCTGCCCTGAAGCAATAAAGCTCTTCACCTGTGAGTACGTGGGCAGTGAGAGAAGTGGTTTATAGTTTATCTACAGACAGGATAAGTGTAAGTAATACTGTTTTAAAGAGAAAGAAAAAGGCTTGATATGAGTATGTGTCCCCTTGTTAGCGATTGTACAACTGTAAAGGTGGGATGAAGAGGAAGAAAAAGAGTTACAGCTAGACTCACCAGTTATTGTTCTTCATGCCTTTTTTTTTAATGTAGCCGGGCACTTGGCTTTGGACAGATAGGACAGGAACTGAGTGGCTAAGGATGACAGAGAGGCACATTACAAATAAGAAATGTAATGGGGTGGACTAGAGGTGCAGGCAGTGCAGACTAGTTAGTTATTGAGAACTGGGAGATCTCCATGAGCACATAGGAGTTAAGGATTTATTTGTGGCAACTCTACTTTTCAGTACAGTGTCTTCAGAAAAGGATATAAGACCTGTCAATAAGCCTCATAGTAAAGAAGATCATTTAAAAAATAGTGAAATTTGTAACACTTTCCTTAGCGTATGTGTGTTTCCAGAATTGCCTCAGGAAATTGTCAGAAAGTGTAAATAAACATCATGGTAGTCTATCTGAAACCACAGATTCCCCAGTACTGTATCTTCCTCCTAGCCTTTGGTTCCTTTAGATCAGATTGAAAGGACAGTGGAGAGAAAATATCTGCCTCTGTTGGCTACCCCTGAAATTAGTATGACACTCACATCCAGCAGTTCTGAAGGAGTTTTGTGTCAAGTGCTTGACTTTTGAATATCACGCAGTGTAACACTGTGTGTACTATTAGGAAGACAAAGACTATGCCGTGGCATCGAGCGTCTTTAGAAAATGCCAGCAGCAAGGGGAGCATGGTAAATGCCTCAGATGTGTAACAATCAAAAAGAGTCCGTTGCCTAGAATGGTGATTACAAGCAGGCCTGCTCACACATCCTCTGTAGAAAATTATGGTTTGTACTGTGAAATAGTCAGACTTCTATCAGAGAGCAGAGAACAAAACAAGCAAAACTGCATTTTGTAGAAATTTGAGGTGGATTGTTTGCAGTGTTTTTTTTTCTGCTCAGTGATTTTCCACTCCTAAGACTTTTGTTTGTGATGAATAGCACCTTTCAAAAGTTAGAGAAAGAAAGTCTGGATACAACATTACAAGGCAGGTTAATAATTTCAAATACTTCAGAAATTGTCTTTGTGAGATAACATTTCTGTTGCCATATGAAAGGAGGGACATTTCCTGATTCAGGGAGATCTGAACCTTTCCCTGTGAACTCCGGCTGCAAAATGCAGTCTGCTGCCGCCTTTGGGGCATGGCCAATCATGCTATTGATGGCTAGAAAGAACATGCCTCTGTGGGTTGCTTACTCTACAGCAGTCTGCTCCAGAGTCCATTATAGCAGATGTTTCAGAAAATGATACTAATTATATTCAGAAAAAGGTTGATGGCCTGGGTTTGACTTGGATCTGTCATGGTAGTTCCAGTTAGTGTGCTATTACTGCAAGCTGTAAGTGTGAAGGACTGTGTAGTATTTCTATAAAGCATATTGTGAAGTGGGCAGTATTGTTTCTGGGATGTTATATTTGGCAGATGGCAGGGATGTAAAACAGAGGTAATAGAAAATCTGACTACGGCATTGCTATAAAGCTAAATGTGATCCACTGCAGTTGTTTTTCTGAGTGGAGGGAGTGGCTGACATCACCTTGGCTGAACAATGCACTGAATAAGGTGCTGAAGGTAACCAGGTCATTTGTTGCTCTGAGGGAAAAATATTCTCTCCTCAACCTCCCATCTTTTTATTGTAATATTTCCTGCACACTGTTTGTGTTGCATTCCTCCTTTATTGTCCCCACTTTCTATGCTCCTTTGAGATGCATTGTGTGGGACTAGTTATGACTGCTGTAGTCTCTAAAGTGTTTGAGTTTTGCAACAGAGCTCCAGTATCATTAAAGACATTCATTTTGCTGGCCTCCTGCCATGCTTATCAAGGAAGCAGAAAGGTGAGAAAGGTTAGAGCTTCAGTATGGATAATAGCTAAAAGTGTCTGAAAGGAATCGAAGGTATTATGCCTTTGTAGAATGGTTATGTCCTCTCTCTGCTGGCTCCCCAGAGCCTGCAGCAGGCAAGCTTTTCTGTTTTATTTATAAATGGTTTTTGAATCCAAGATAGCAGAAATCTCAGTGTTTGCTTCCTGGAGTTTAAATAATTTTGGGTTACCCTGCAATCTTATTTCTCAGCATCCTCATGTACTTGCTGTTTTATCCTTACTGTGCAATCTAGTTCTTTATCTGTTTGAAGAAAAAGATATTATCCCTGACTTTACCTAACTTCATTCAAGACTTCTAATTATCTTGAATCCTCCTGTCAAGTCAGCCAAAACCATGAGACTGCGCCAGAATGCATATGGGCACATTGCTTTTTTTCATCATGTGCATTTCCTGAGGTACCCTTGAATTCCCCAAGTCAAAGTAATCAGGCTTTTTATCAACTGAATCTCCACCCTGTTCTGTGGTTCAGAAAAAGAACTAAAAATATTCTATTTGTTTTACTGTTTACAGAACTGATAGTTGACTCTGTTTTCATTTGGCTGCATTTTATTGTCACACTTATGACACACAGCTAACTATGCCTTTTCAGAGCTTCAAGGATAGGAATGGTATTGAAGTGTTCATTAAACGTTTTGTTTCTAGGGACAGATGATGGCAACTCTGCTTGACTGCAAATCTCTGCGCTACTGTTTGCCTTGGCAAGCTCTATCCTACTATCTTAAATATACAGAGATCAAATTTCAGGGTAAGGCCAAATAAAAACAAAAAATTAACAGTGAATCATTTCTTCACCTTTCCTTTCATCTTCTGAGAGAGTTTCTCCAACATCCATATCCATGAAACCTTGAGTTTTGAGTGCCTTCGGCTACCAAGCTTTAATCCTGATCTTTAATTTTCCTTGCTGTACTTTTTTTTTTCTTCACTGGGAAGAATTCATGTGAAGGAACTACTTTTGATTTTTCAAAAACTTACTCCATTGAGATCTAAATTCTTTACAATAGGCATAAAAAGATACAGCACAGATTCAGCATAACTATATCCTCTCCCTGCATCATATTGGAGACATTAATTTCTTCCTGAAATATTATGTTCTCCAAAGTTTTCCTCAGCTTACATGGTTAGCTGGTATACCTGAAGATTAGTGCTGATTCCTGTCCCAAAATTTCTTCTATTGATGAAATGTAAGCTGGAAAATTATCCTTCTAAATTTCAAGCGATGAAATGCTTTGGTATGTTTCCATTTGGATAAGGAAAATCTTCCTGAAAAGATTATTTCTGGAGGCTCTTTATTGCATTGATTCCTGATCTAAGCATGGGAAATGGGGTTCACAGAGGCTGAGTGTGATCTCGAGCGTGAGAGAAGTGAGAGCGGTTGCTCTGTTTGAGATTCATTGTCCTATTCCTTGGGGGAATTTGTAATTCTTTTTCTCAGACAATCCACTTCTCTTGAAGAAACTTTGCCACACTAGCCCAAGATTTTGCAGTCCTTAAAGAGAAGTGTTTTCCTGATTACTTTTTATGTTGGAGAAATCTTAGTCCTTCAAGTATTTTGACTATGTTACAATCTTTCCGAACCCTTTCTGCAAGGCATTTATGGCATTTTAGCAGAAAAAAATTGCATATAAACATCTCACTATGATAGCTGACTTGCATTTCCTGTCAGAATTCATTAAAAGTATGACACCATTAAAAGTACAATACCAAAGCCATCAGCTTCAGCAGAGTGTTGCTTGTGGCAAATGCCCTGTGGCACTACTCATGATCAGGCAGTCCTATTCCAAAAGCTTCTGCCTGCATAAGACATTTAAGGACAATTTGGGTTTTGTGTATTTTTTGATAAAGAATTTTAATTACAAAAGATCATTTAAAGTGATGAGCTTAAGGAGTTAATTGACTGCTTAGTTGAAATATAATGGTGTAACTTTATTCTCTCACCTTAAGAGAGATATCATCCAAAGCTTATGCTTATTTATCACTGTATTACTTAAATTATTCCTTGCAAACCACTGATCAGTTTAGCAAGGATTTTACAATTTCTGTGCACTCACAATAGGAAAATTGCTGGAAAAAAAGGAAATATATACAAATTCATCCTGGAATTTAAATAATGTCTATACTCTTGAGAACAACAAAAATATTTTTATGCTCTGCCGAGATTCAAAACTTTCTTTTTTTCTACACAGCAGATTAGTATTTTTTAGCATTTCCCACACAGCTTATGAAATTACAGGAAAGTCAGGACTTCTCAGACACTTAGGGCATTAAAACAACTTTTTATTTGATTGTACTCTTTAAAATTCTGGTAAGTGACACCTGTTCTTTGAAGGCTTGGAATACAGGTTTTTGGGTTTTTTTAACCAAGTTTGTTTATCATCGGAGTCCTCTGCTTGGAAAGGCAGAAGCAAGAAGGAGGACTTACTCAGCTATATAATCAGATTCTAAAAGATTTTTTTTCCTCATCTGTAATGGTCTAGGGGGGACACCACTTGGACTCCTGGCAGGGATGGATATATAAACACAAGGCACATCATGGTCCATATGAAGTGCTTATCTGAAAAGGGGTTCCCCAGTGATTCCCTAATCAAGGCAACAAAAAAACAGTAGAGCCCTGGCACTGTAAAGTTCTGCTCCACAGCAGGGAATGCCAAGGAGGCACTAAATTAAGTTTTTATGTTCTATACATATGTGCAGTAAGCACACTGAGCTCATTGGTTATCCTGCTTGCAAGCTCAGGTATAGCACCACCCTGGCACAAGACCAGCCATGTGTCTATTGCTGTATAGTTCAACATGCCTTGTTGATGCTCCTTTTCCCATGGAGCAATCTTCCTCGTCTCACATCTCAAAATTCTTCTGCATTTTCCCATACATTATTGCACTAGGATAGATGATCTTTCTGCTTATATAGATGCATATCTTATTAAATCATTCCTAAATTCATAGTATCATGAAAATCTGGAAGTAGAAGTTTAATTCTGTGAAAGTCATTATAAAACAACTTTCAAAGATCTGGGCAGTAGACATTTGTTAGATGTTCGGTACTTTCAGTCTGTCTACTCTTATTCGTCCTGCCCCCATCAATTCTGTCTTCATCAGTTCCCAGTGTCTACTGAGGCCTAATTTGGTGTTTACTCCACACTTCCAGTGGCAACAGTGACAGATCAGTCAGTGAGATCAAGCAGAAAGATCATCATTTGCTGATGTCTTAAGCCTGCTTTCAGGCCAGATAAGGATCATCAGTCCATTATCCAAAACAAATTTCTATGGCTTTTCACATACTTGTCCTTTCCTTTCAATGCATGTAGTCTCATTTGCTAGCCAACTGCAATGATGGGATAAAACAAGATGCTTTGACACACTGAATGTATGTTATTTACCCTTTTCAGATACTGCAGCACAGATCTCATCATGGACTTGTGGTACTCTGAACAGCACAAGAAGAAAGCCACATAATGGTTATTTTTCAAGAAAAGTTGAAATTGGTCATAAATCAGCATGCTTGTAAAGTGCAATTAAAACCCCGTCAACAGGACATTTGGAAGATTTTTTGAAGCTGCTGTATGTTGTCTTGGCAAAACTTGCTTTATCAACTGTTTAGCTTGTCTTTAGAACTGGTTCATAAGATTGGAAATGGCTACATAAAGAAAAAATGAAGTTACCAATCTAGCATTCTGTGTTAATGAGTGCAGAAGATATCTAAATCAAAAAAAAATAACCAAAAAAACTACAATACTTTTAAATACAATTTTATCCTAAAAATGTCTTGACTGGAACAATGTAATTGTTACTTTATTACTCTGTAGTTCTCATAAGAATGATAGATTAAGAGTATTTATTTGTCCTACTGGGCTTTGTTTCTTATTTTTTTACATTTTGACTGTTCTAAATTGGTGAAATCAAGCTATCTGTATGATAAGTCTGCTTTGCTTCAAATTGTAGCTAAGAAAATTGATTATGAGTCTAATTACTATACACATTCCCTTATTGCTAAAAATATTTTTGGAAAATAGCTAATGAGTCAACTGAAAATAGTTAAGGAATCTGGGGACCTTTTGTTGAGCTGAGTAAGTTTTTCTATTAGAAGAACATAGAATCTAGCTTTTGTTAGACTACAGACTAGACCAATGAAGAAGTAAATAAAATAGAGAGCTTGGAGTGATGAGTAAAGCAGAGATAATTGTTGGTAAATCAGCTCTTTGAGATGGGTTCTTTCAATGTCTCCCATGTGAAGTAAACTACACATTTCCTTGTGGGTCCCTGCAATGAGCTTTTTTCTCCATCCCTTCTGAAAGACAGGCTGTGGATTTTCTCCTTGCCCAGCCAGCAGCCTTAGGCCTGTTTACTTGACATCTGCCTGCCTCTGTCCCTGAAAAGTGACTTGCTCTTGGCATGCTCTGTTGTTTTCAAGATGGGCAAGCTCTTGTACTCTTTCCAGAGGGATCAACTTGATTCAAAGCACAGCTGACAAAACAAGTCTTCCTCCTGCTGTTCACCTGCTGCCTTGTGAAAGAAAGCACAGGAATAGAAAATGATGAACAAAACCCATGGCACCTATCACAAAGTGTGAAGACCTGATCTGTAAGCTTCCTATAGGCTAAAAAGAAATAAAAAAGAGGTACTAGTTGTGTTATGTGGCAGTCTGAGACTTATGTTCAGTACCAATATACAACATGCATTCCTACAAACACCGAAAATTTGTACAGAAAAGAGCAAAAAAATTCAGAAAGCTGTAAAACAGCAAGGTTTTTTTCTATTGTATTTTTAAAGCAAGTGAAAAACACAGCAGTGGTAAAATATGTTACCTACTTGTTACTTGGTAAGCAGATATTGTGCTTCTTGAAAGATCAAAAACACATTCATATTAAATCTTTTTTTTTAATGCTGCAATCCTCAAGCCACTCATGTCATGCAGACTCCTCCCAGGCTAGCCATGTTCTGAACAAAACTAGAAATCTCTTACCAGTTTCATCCAGAGGATGGGGCAATCAAGAGGTTGACAATAAATATGAAAGCAGGCATCTGTGCTGCCATCCAGAGGGACCTGGATAGACTGGAGAGTTTGGCAGAGAGCAACCTCATGAGGTTGCATAAGGACAAGTTGGACAAGTGCAGGGTCCTGCACCTGGGGAGGAGCAACCCCAGACACCAGTACCGATTAGGAGTCGACCTGCTGGAAAGCAGCTCTGAAGAGAGGGACCTGGGAGTTCTGGTTGACAGCAAGTTAACCATGAGTCAGCAGTGTGCCCGCGTGGCCAAGAAGGCCAATGGGATCCTGGCTGCATCAGGAGGAGCGTTGCCAGCAGGTCGAGGGAGGTGATTCTGCC
>JAUBOD010000696.1:3184112-3197456 GCA_032353885.1 Nothura maculosa | reverse complement strand
GGCCTCCAGCTGGATTCCGCACCATTGACCACCATTCTCTGCACCCTGCCATCGAGCCAATTCCTAATCCACTTCCCAGGTCCCTCTTTGCAGAGTTATTCTCCAGAAAGTCAGTCCCCAAACTGTACTGGTGTCTGAGGTGTTTCTTCCCCTAGTGCACTGGGGAAGATGCCCTTGTTCAACTTCACGAGGATTCTTGCCACTCAGTTGTCCAATCTTTTCAGTTCTCTCTGGATGATAGCGTAGCTTTCTGAGGTATCAGCTACTCCTCCCAATTTTGTATCATCAGCAAACTTGCTGAAGGGGCGCTCCGTTCATCCAGGTCATTGATGAATATATTGAACAGAATTGGACTGAGGACTGACCCCCAGGGGACACCGCTGACTACAGGCCTCCAACTGGACTTAGCACCACTGATCACAACCATCTGAAATTTGCCATCCAGCCAGTTCTCAATCCATCTCACCTTCCACACAACGATCACACACTCCCAGAGCTTGCCCAGGAGGATGCTGTGAGGGATGGTGCCAAAAGCTTTGCTGAAGTCCAGATAGATGACATCCACTGCTCTGCTCTCATCTACCCAGCCAATCATTCCATCATAGAAGGCTATCAGATTTCTCAAGTATGATTTGCCCTTGGTGAATCCATGCTGACTATTCCTGAGCAGCTTTTTGTCCTGCACATACTTAGAAATAACAGCCAAGATGAGCTGTTCCATCACTTTTCCAGGGATGGAGATGAGGCTTACTGGTTTGCAGTTGCCTGAGTCCTCCTTCTTGCCCTTTTTTAAGACTGGTGTGACGTAAGTTTTCTTGCAGTCCTCAGGCAGCTCGCCTGATGTCCAGGACATTTTGAAGATGATGGAGAGTGGCTTAGCAATAACATCCACCCACACCCACCCCACAGCACTCTCGGGTGCATCCCATCAGGGTCCATCAGGGCCCAGGGCAAGTCTTCCTCTCTGGGAAGGCTTCTTCTCTGGGATTCCAGAGGGCTGCCCTTAGTACACACTGAAGAAAAGAAGGCATTCAGTAACTGCTTTTTCTTTGTCTTTTGTAATCAGGGTACCCACTGCATTCACCAGCGGACTCATGTTTTCCCTAATCTTCTTTTTGTCACTGATATATTTGAAGAAGCTTACTATCTTTAACATCCCTTGCCAGATTTAACTCCAAATGCGCTTTAGCCTTCCTTGTCGCGTCCCTGCATTCCCTGACTGCGTTCCTATATTCCTCCCAACGGGCTTGTCCTTTTTCCACATTCTATATAGTGCCTTCTTCCATTAGAATTTTGCCAGGAGCTCCTTGCTCACGCACGCAGGTCTCCTGTCTCACTCTGCCTGACCTTTATTCAAACATTAGCTCTCTGCTGAAAGGATTTAGCAAAGGAGGAGAAATCAAGCTGCATGTCTTTAATATTTTTTTTTCCAGAATAATAACATATCATCTTCTTTCATCGTTACTGTTCTTGTGCAGCATAACTTGCATTAACAATGATAATAGCACTTGTTCGTACAGGATGTTCCTGTAAGCTTGCTATAGTTAATACACTCTAGAAGCTAGCTCTAGTTAACGCACTTTATTCTTATGCTTGACACATGAAGTGTCTGTGTAACTCCTATGGATTATTCAATCCTCTTTTTTTTCCACAGACAAGAAGCATGGAAGACACTTATTTATTTTTCTGATAGATACATTCTCTTCTGTTGTTATCTGTCTTGGAACCTCTTCAAATTTGCAATTTATTCCATGAGTATTATCTGCTGTGCCTACTCTTTGAAAATGCAGTGATGTTAATTCCATGTATTCAAACATTGTCAGCTTGAATACAGAGATTTGGTATTGATCCAAATCTCTTGTAACTTGCTCTATAGTTTGTCTTTCCACAATGTGTGATTTTGCCCTGGCTTCTGTATTTAAAGTTCACTTTAGAGAAAAACGAGCTCTCTCTCATGGAAGTCACAGAAACTACTGCAGTTCTGCCAGTACAAGAAGCTGCCTAATGAACCTCTAACAGGAGGTTTATAAACTAACAAAACAAAGAATTTTGACCCACAGGTAATTGCACAGGATGCTGCCAACAGCAAAAAGGATTTTGATTTAAGAAATGTTAAACAAATCTCTGATAATGCTGTCACTGGTACCTGTTATAAAGGAGTGTTTGGATATAACTACTGGCTCTGGAAGTCCCTAAGCATTTACTGTGGGAAGGACAGCTCTACTATTTATATTCCTCTCTGTCTGTCCACTACTAGCCTTGCTCAGAAGCCGGTGATGGGATGACTGGTCTTTAGAATAACAGTTTTTGCAGCACGTTTTGGAGCTTTTGTGTTGGCCATCTCTCTGACCTTCCTCCTTAATCACTACTTTTCCTCTCTTCCTGCTTATTCTTTATGTGAATGCAGGTAGAATAACTATTCTAAGTGATGGACAGGAACGTTTCAAAGAGATGTGTTGTCAGTGTACAGAAATATTGTGTTTGCTCTCAGCAATCATGTGTCTGTAAGCTGCCAAAACCCCAAGTACTTAAGTATATCTATTTACCTTCATTAAAGGACATTCTGTTGCTTTTGTATGTGGACAGATCTATGTTGCATTCGGCTGTTCAAACAGCTCCTGAATCTATTTGTGAGAAAATATTCTCTAGCAAAAATTACTATTCTCCCTTTTGCAAAAATTGTCCTCTTTCCACTATTATGCCCTTAAATATCGCTACTGCCCATCTTCCAGTTTTACAGCATTTTGAGGTATGTAGAATTATTTCTTTCCATTTGTTACCATGCCATTTGTTACTATTTGTTACCATACCATTAAGAAGTTATTATAAGAGACACTTTTCAAACAATAAGGAGCGGTAATGATCCATGACGGTCATGTATATTGATCACAGGTTACTTAGTTAAGAGTAAAATAGACAATACTACCACATAAATGCTGAGACTCACTGAAGGTGAAAAAGTAGGAATCAAAGCTTGAAGAACAGAATGCAGTCACTGAATTTATATTCAGTATTTACAGTATGTAATATCATTTTTTTCTAATAATATTTTTTTGTAATGCTAGAGACAAGCAAAGCAAAATGAAATGTAATCAGAAATCCAAATATAAAAATAATCCAAAGAAGCTTCCAGAATTGTATTATCAGTTTAACTGTGAGTTGCATAAATAGATTCTGAATGTCAGACAAGTAAAGCTGAAAATGTCTGTGGAAGACAGCTTACAATCATACTTTGGTCAAGTAATCATATACATTTGGTACTGTACATATTAAAGAGAAAGTATGAAATTAAAGCAGTCTTTTGTATAGTTTACAATGCACAAATGGACCCACATTTCAAGCAGCATGTACTTATTTTGACCTTATGAGAAGGACAGTTCAACAATTGAAATGAGACATTAACAAGCCATCAAATATATTTGTGTTGAAAGTGTATATGAAACTTACATTGCTTTATAAGAGAGATCACTTAAACAAAAATGACCATGAAGCAAGTTCAGTTGTGGTTCTGATGCTCTAATTTTAAATTAGATATCTAAATTTTTTTTTTCCAACTTTGTGCAATTACATATTAATCCACTTTCTAGTGAAGTAGTCACATTGATCATCACATAAAGATGAATTGAGCAAGCATCTTTTGACTTTTGCACATGGTTGCAAAATTACTAAATAAACATATGCATATACAAGTGAAGAAGAGGGACAGATCATAGTGCGGTAGTGATCGTTCAGTCTGAATGCAAGCCATGCTTGTTCTATCAAGAGTACATATGAGTCAGAGAAGTGGTATTTTTTCCTGGTCTAATGGAGAAAGCCATTAGGGCCAGATGTGCATGATGGTGCATCATGGCCTCGTGCCATGTTTTATTCTGCAAAGACTGAAAGGGGCATTTAGCATGGATGTCCCAATCAACATATGTGCAATACAAGAGAGCATAGCCAATGTGACTATCCACTCAAATCTGGTTCAGTATCAAGGGGGAAGAGGAAGGTGTTCCTGTAGTGGATTTAGCTTCCCAGACTAGCTATTTTACTATGTTTTGGCTAGTGTGTAACACAGCTTACCATGTTTTTCCTCAAACTCCCTTGTGCTCTATGCAACAGGATTTTGATTCTCCTGGTGACTTAGTTGAAATGCAAGACAAAGTGAGCTGTAAGTAGAAGATCTGAACGAACAGAAAGTGAATGCATATAAATGCCAACTTGTCTTCATTTTGGAGCTATGCAAAGTTATATTTGTGCTGTCTGAGAATGAAATAGATCTATGCAATGCAATTGTGGGAGAGTGAATACGCTCGTGCACACTAGCCTTTTCCAAATATTGCTGTGTAATTTTCATGGTGCTCAAGAGGATGAATGAAAAGTAGAGAGTCTGTCACTGTTTTGCAATCCTCAGCATTATGTAAAATAAGCAAATATAAATAAATAAGCATGAATAAAATATGCATATACCTACTTAGATGATGTGAAGAAAAAAGTAGAAGCTATGTCTTTCTCTCTGTGGATGTCTTCTCAACTGTATAGAGCTGCTGAGATTAGCATATATGCTTGAGATAATTTGATCAAAAGAATGTTTGCAGTATCTCCTACAGTAAGTGGTCCAAATGCAATCAGTCCAGATGCACATTACATTGTTTTTAAATCAGTATAAGCTGGACTTTACACTTATGCTTTGCATTAGAGAAAACAGAAGTGTTGTCCTTTAATTCAGATGACCTATTCTCTAGGTCCAGTGGTATATTTTTAAGATAAAACTGTTTTTAAATAGTGATTTAAGATTGGCCTCTGCTTAGACTTACAGTACCTTTGAAGTCATGGTTCATTTGGCTTCTGCAATACTAAATGCTGTCTTCTAAAAGCAGAATATTTGCATGCTTCTGAAAAATAATCTGATTCATTTTTGCAATGCATTAGATTAATCCACTTGGTGGGAATTATCTAAAGATTTTCCCAGTGCAGTCTGTTCACAGAATCACAGAATCTTCCAGTTTGGAAGGGACCTCTAGAGATCATCTAGTCCAACCTTCCTGCTCAAGCAGGCACACCTAGAGCATGTGGCATAGGATGGCACCCAGGCGAGTTTTGAAGACCTCAAGTTTCCCACAGTTCCTCATGTCTTATGGAGTAACAGGACATTTCTAAAAAAAAAACAAAAAACAAAGAACAAAAAAGCACAATCACCCCAAGTACATGCGTGGCACTCCAAGTACTGGATGTTTTGGCAGCTAGCACCAATTGCCTATTGGGTAAATACGCTAGAGTGTAACTTCTTGAATACTTTCATGCAAGACTGCATTTTTCTTCTCAAAACTCTCATTCCTGTAGTCTCTTCAGTGTCCCCCTTTAGACAAAGTTTTAGGCGTGATTAGGTAGATCTCTGATGAAAAAAGGCTTTCAACATTTAGCTCCAATTATAAATTAAAGCTTTCTCTGAGTGTTTACAGGAGAATTTCTACTCAAGGTTAAATTTATTGGAAGGTCACAATTGTCTGATTTTTTTTATGTGTATTGGAGAAAAGAAATGCATTTTTAGCACAAAATTGCATGAAGATTGAAAAGAGTTATATTTTCAGTTAAATGGTCAGAAGAAAGCATCAGTGTTTATCTGGAAACAGAAAAGTAATCTCAGCAGTGAAATCTAGTCCAAGAGAAAGCCAAAGTTAAATCAATCTTAAGTTTTCAGGACCTTTCTATGCAGATTTAAGAGTAACCCCTGGAAGACAGCAAATGCTATAATTGCAGGTATTTTTATCCTTGTTCATGAGTTTTACTTTTGCTTTGTTGTTTATGTAAAAAAAAGAAAAAGAACAGCACCATTTATCAATCCAAAAAAATGTTCTTCTCAATATAGAAAATTCATTCCATAGATCCCTTTTTATTCCATAAACATAAAGGATATGATGATGTAATTTAAATTATAACTAATGCTCAGTCAAAGCAATTGCACTCTAGATTGCTATAATCATTTCTCATATTTTTCAAATGAGATTAGATATACACACAGTGTATATAGATATACACAATGTGAGTGTAAGATTTTGTCTTTCATTAAAATAAACCTGTCCTGTAGATTTATATTTATGAGTGATAAGTGGTGCTATTCTTTTTCTTTCTTTTTCTTCTTTTCTTTTTGTTGTTCACATATTCCTTTTTGCTTTATACACCTCTTCTCTCAGTCCTGCTGCATTGTTTTTCTACATGCCATTTTCTACTATATTTTTATGTATAGTTGCTTTCACTTGTGACCTAGGAGCTATTAGAAATTTGAAGTGTTGCTCATTTTATAGGATAAAGCATAGAGAATGCTATATAGAATACAGCATTGCTCTATATAGAGCTCTATTCTATTGCTCTATATAGAGCTCTATTCTATATAGAATAGAGCATGTTTATCACCCTAAACAAAATATATGAGTGATACAACCGTATTTGTCCTATCACGATAGCATTCAAATCTGCCTTTTGATGTGGAGTGCTTCTTATGTAGAGTTCACTTATATATAAAATGAATGAGATCAATTCTAGCTGGTACTGAGTACAATTGAAGATACTTTTGCAATACAGTTATCAGAAAAGGATGTTTCTGAACCAGCACAATGTAAATGGTTCAAGATTGGTGCATATCTGCACATTTGATAACTCATGGCTAGTTTCTTGAGTGTTACATGTGGAGCGTCTAATTTTGTGCACATCCTTGTAATCTTTGACATTCTTAATTCACTCTTAAAAAAATAAAGCTCTTTGTTCTTCAATGAATGAAGCTGCAAGAATGTTAACTGCCCATGTAGCCAGATGAGTGATAGGAGGAAGACTGTGGCTTATTGCAGCATAGCCACAGATGAAGTACTGGAACAGAGATAACAAAATCCACTTTCCATGATAGTGTTAATATCTTTCTCCCTGGCAGCGAAATCTGCCAACTCTTGTGTAGAGTTATTGAACATAACTTAGTAGCATGTTATAGATTAGAGCCACATGAGCACTCATTAAGCATTTTATGAGTATTATTTTAATCAGTTGTATAAATAATGATTAGTCACTCATCCAAGTGCTGCCTTTTATTGTCTTGGTATAAATATTTTAATATGAATTAACTGTAACCCTTGTCTGACAGAAGTTTTAGTTGTTCCAACCTGCACCTCTATCTTCTTTAATTTTGCATGAATGGAAAATCTGAGGGAATATTACATTTAAAATAACTCCAATTTTCAGCTACTGTAAGGCAGCTTTTCTTAGCAGTTATACTGATCATTTTTATAGCTTTCTGTAGAATAATCTCTAATTGACAATTTGCCCTTTGCTTTTCTAACCAGAATATGATAATAGAATTTGCATTTGCTGTTCTTTGGAACTCTCTTAACAGTATAGTTTGGATTACTTGACTCATTGAAGAATAAAATGTTGAAGCTTGAAGTTATTTGTAAATCTGGAGCAAATTTATAAGATAATTTCTGTCATGAGGATTTTTTTAACATAAAGCACTTATTTTGCATGACTTTAAACAAAAATTAATGTTTCCATCTCAGACTCCCTGAGCACTTTATCTTTTAAATATAAATTGCTGACCAAGTCTGGGACAAAGATTTGATCCAGCTGCACTCAGACTCCTCTGAAAAGGAGACTGAAAAGCAAAAGGGTCCGTTCTGGTCCTGATAACACAGTGGGAGGGTCTAATCTGACTCTGTCCTCAATGCAGTAAATAACTGAGTGAACCTTGTTGTCAAACCTTATTAAATCATTGTCCATTTACTATTGAACTTTATTTAAATCATTATCTGACCTCAATAAAACATATTGCTGCTTTTCTCTTATAGGTTAAATGCACAATTCGTCCATCATATACAACAAGCACCAAGCTGATTCTGCATAAATACTACCTACTGCAACCCAGTTCTCTTTCAGCAGCTCAACCACCCAACTGAAACATACTGTATTCCCTCAGTCATGGCTGTCTTCAAATTCCAACTTTTCATGTGAGCTTCATTTCATCAGTTCATATACTTGAAGACCAACAAGGATCAATAGATCACTTACTCTCTTCTAAACATAACACCAGTAGTGAAATTTCACCTAGTTATGCTCTGTAGTAAGCCAAATAACTTATAATAGACTTAAGTTTAGATCCCAGAAAGGTCATCAGTCTTGATTTGAGTATTTTAGGAATGAGAGAAATATCATCACTTTCCTTGGTGGTTCTGGTAGTTTATTAAGAATGTGACATTTTACCAATTTGAATACATCTAGCTGTAAACTCCAGCCGTTTGTTCTTGTTACATCTTTCACCACTAGACAAAAGAGCTCACTAGTGTTCAGGATTTCTCTCAGTTGTGCAATAAATGTACATTTTTAGGGTAATCTGTGCTGCAATAATAAAATGAGTCTCGAAAGATAATTGAGGTACATTTAGTTTTACTATCCAGATAGTTCAAAGTCCTCTAAAAACATTAGCTGTCTGTACTACTTGGCATTAAGTTAGAAGCATCATCATAGAAAACATAAATATTGCCTTTTTTAACTTTGTTTCCCAAGGAAATGAAATGTATTAAATCATACTGTTTGTGTCTCTCCTCTCTTCCCTCACTTCCCACAGAACCTGTGAAGACATTGAACGATTCCAACCATGCTTGAGAGTACCGCAGAGGTCTCAAAGCATTGATGTTCCTTTAACTTCATATAGAATATAAAAAGAGGAGAGATGCTTCTGTTTGTCTTATTCTTCTCCCCCCTTCCCTCACACAATGGAGTATTTGCCATGCTGTATATGTACTCATGCCAACGAGTCCATCAGTTCAGAACCAGACACGTCACATATCTCTTCATGACCTGGTTATTAAGGGCTGTGCAAGCAATTTAAAGGACAATGTAGAGAAAGGCTGGCTAGGACACGGCTACTGCCAAGATGCAGGAATCACAAAGGTAAATGATGGAGTTAACAGAACTGGGATAGCTAGGATGGGCTCATAGGACTTCTTTTGTTAGAGAAAACACTATTTCTTTAGTTTGGCTTTTGGCTCATACTGTGACAATAAGTTTTTCCTGAAACAGTCAGAATAGGCATAAACCCAGTTTTAAGGCTACAAAAATATCATTTTCCTTGTGCTGTAACTTTCAGAAACTTTTTAGAGGTAAGATGTAATTTATGAAACCCAAAAATCCGTTTTTTTGCTCTTTTCTGCTTTTTAAAAATATCTTTTGTGTTCTGTCAGGCTTATTTTACAGGCCATAATTTTCCTTCAAAACTAAAACATGTGAAAAGAAAATAACCATTCAGAACTAATTAATGAAGATTATAACTTAGTGGGTTAAAATATGTTTAAAATAATTAACTGTAATAATTAAATACATTTACTGGTTTATTTCTTTCAGCTTCTTATTAAGAACTTTCAGTAAAGAGTTAGCCCAAAAGTTATGCTAGGTTATTAATAGGTAACTGCTGAGTTTCTGACAGAAACTTAAAATGGCCTTACTTGCAATTCAAAGTATTTTTTTTTTCTAAGTCTCTCTCATGTGCTCAACTTACACTGAAATGTGACTAAAAACTTTAAATATGAAAAAAAGTTCTTTACTAAATGAATCACTTTTTGTGGGAAAAGGACAATTCATAGTATTATCTGGTATGCATAAGAAAAAGACAAATGAGCCTGAGCACTAAAAACTGGATTTCTGGCAGAAATACTAATAAGCTTGAAGAAGCAATCTCATAAGTTTAGAGCAGGATTTTTGGAAAACATCTGTAAAGAGATAACTTCTCAAGCATTTTTATTTTCTCTTTGCCTGTCTAAGAGTCTCATCATTCATATCAAAGATTTTTCTTCAGTCTGATCTCAGAAAAGGAGCAAACCTTCTTAGATTTTTTTCCCTGGAGATCAAGAAAAATATTTGAATAGAGAATTCCAATTTGAACCTCTACCATTGAAGTCATAAACTTCTGAATTGCCAAACCTGTAAAGGACCACTTTTTTTAAAAAAAGAAATTGCAATGAAAAACATAATCTTTCATCCTTACTGCGCATGAATCTATTCAGATACAGGTATGTTTGAGACAACAGAAGGCTAAGCTGTAACCAAAGCAAGCTGAGATATGTTTTAAACTGTCTTCTATTCCCCTGAATCAGTACTCATAGCCTCATTAACTTTAATAAAACCTATATCAAACTCTGCAGTCCATCTACAAGAGACGAATTAAAAGAAAATTAAATCAGTGTCAACATTTCTATTAACATGAATGGTCATCGGCCTTGGACTAACTCAGGTAAATCCTAATTGCAGAATGCCATTAACATCACTGTCATGGGATAAGTCCAATGTTAAACCTCATTACACTGCTTTCCCATCCTGTGCAATGAAGAAAAAATCAACAGAACCTTAGGCTTTTATTTAGTGGAAGAGTCTCCTTTTAGCCTGAGAACAGCCAAACAACATCACAATTTTTAATAACCACTAATATTGGACCTCTGCCCTTATCACAGAATCACAGAATGTTCAAGATTGGAAGATACCTCTAGAGACCATCTAGTCCAACCTTCCTGCTTAAGCAGGGACACTTAGAGCATGTGGCTCAGGACGGCATCCAGGCAGGTTTTGAAGACCTCCAGAGAAGGAGACTCCACAACCTCCCTCGGCAGCCTGTTCCAGGGCTCTGACACCCTCACAGGAAAGAAGTTCTGCCTCACCTGGAGATGGAACTTCCTGTGTTTCTACTTATACCCATTTCCCCTTGTCCTATTGCTGGCTACCAATGAGAAGAGCTTGGCCCCTTCCTCCCTACATTCTCCCTTCATGAACTTATACATGTTAATCATATCCCCTCTCAGCCTTTTCTTCTCCAAGTTGAACAGGCCCAACTCAGTCTCTCCTCATACGAGAGATGTTCCAGTCCCTTAATCATCTTTGTTGCTCTCTGCTGGACACTTATAAGACACTTTGTCATCTTTTTGCAATGTGTTTAACTTAGTCAATATTTGAATCTCAATACTATCTCAATCCCATTTCTGAGTTCATTAAAATGTATATTAAACCTCTTTGCATCAGTTGCTCTTGATTACAGTCACAGGAGTACTAGGGAAGAATGAAGTGTGGCAGAGCCAGACCATGGCTGAATTTTGTTTAAAAAGGACATAAAATTTCCATCCAAGCAAAGAGTAATTTAAATATTACAGATGATGAAATAATATTATCAAGCAGAAAATGAATTATCAATAAGGCAGAGCTAACATTGATAACAGAAATAACATTTACAATGTAATACAATTGGTGCCTAGTCACAGACAAGACAGGCAGTAGTCGGTTAAACAAACCAATGAATAAAGTGGTTTTTCAAGTTGATGGTAATACTTCAGTCAAGACAATGGAAAAACTAAATGGAGGGAAACATGAGATGAAACTCATAACAGGTTAACATAAATATGACAGAATAATAATCACTAGAAGTGAATTACAGAAAGATACACTTTGCTCATGAAAGAATGAAGTAGGTGATATCTTTTGATATCTTTAACTGATTGTACAAAGTGAGAAAAGTTTGAAAGCTATGATAAAATCTTAGTGTGAACCATCTTGTAATCTTACTTGAACCAGAATAAGTAGGGAAAGAAGAAAGAAAAATACTCATGTGGTAGCAGTAATAACTTGCTATATACCGTGATATAGATTTTGCCACCAAATCCGACTATAGATAACAGACTAATATTTCTGTAGAGAGAAAAGCTATTAGAAGTTTTATTCTTATGAGAGAAGTCAACTTCCAAAGCACTGTTTGGATGCTATAGCTTATTGCTAATATTACAGTCTAGTACTTTTAGATGTAAAAAAAAACAATCAGTTTTTCATGAACTGAGCCATGAACTTAGAACAAGTGAATAAGCCTTAGACTGGCTGTAGGTAACTAATAAATCTATAATATTCTAATAATAGGAAAGTAAGTTTAGATCAAAAGATAGCAATTGAGTATTTTAATCTCAGTGGAAAGACAAATTAGAAGTAGGTCCAGCCAAATTTCTTTAAAAAGCAAATTTGAGAAAATATATCTACAGGGGCTGGTGTATAAATCTGGGCTGCTGAAATGCATCCAGGTGCCCCTCAGACCCAGGAGATCTCTTCATCCATCTCAGGCCCATGGATGCAGCAGGTGCTCTTCCCACATGCAGGTCCAGCCAGCACCGAGGCTGAGTGAGGATCCCTAAGAGGCACACACACATCCACACACAAGGACATTGACACACAGAGAGAGCAGTGCCTATAGCAGCACCCATATAGACCATGCCAGTATTGACATACAGCTAGCCCAGTCCTGTTTCTCTGGCTGATTAGAACTGGTGTTCACTAGCGACAACATGCTCAGCTCCACTATTTGTTTCACGAGCACATCTAAATTCATAGATCATTCTCATATCAGCATGGTCTCTAGTTCTATACAATACTCATGCTTGGACCTTGCACTGCTTTGTTCCTAGTTGCTGCTAGACTAGCTTGATGCATACTACTGAAATAGGTGCATGCACTCCCACTCTATTACCTCTTATTTTCATGGATCCTTGAAATATTACCATGGACCCTAAGTTGAATTCATGTCTGGCCTTGTGCCCCTTACTCAAATGGCTCTTTAAGTATTTCAAAGTGTGGGTATCCTCTAGCTTCCTGACTAATTCAGCTTGAATTTTGCCAGAAAATTAAGGAAGCTAGATTGGAAAAGACTATTCATTGTTAACAAGAGATATAAATGAAGTAGCTGATGAAAGATATTAATAGGTCTGTTGAGTTCTGTTGTCTTCCTGGGGCCCGGATTAGGGATGTCACTAGATGACTTCCCAGATTGGTCCGACCCACGGACTATTACCCGTTGATGGTCCTATATATGGGTGCGGAGGAAGCGGCAACGTGTAGCCTCCGGGCCATCAAAAGAGACTTCAGGGAGTTGGGGTAGACAATCAGGAGCACTGGTGCACAGACCATCTTCTGTTCAATTCTTCCCAGCGCTGTTGGCAATACAGAAAGAAATCTTAGAGTACAGTCCATCAACGCGTGGCTCCGTGGCTGGTGTCATCATCATAACTTTGGCTTCTTTGATAACAGGAAGCCTTATGGGGCACCAGGCATGATGGCACCCAATGGAATCCATCTCTCTCAAAGGGGGCAGAGGGCACTGAGTCAGGAGCGGGCTGGGCTCATCAAGACGGCTTTAAGCTAGATTTCGGGTGGGAGGGGGGTATCCGTGGGGCGGCAGATGACATGGCGGCTGATGGCCCATCACATCATCCACAGCGGTCTGGTGCTGTGGCCTGTGAAGGGCCCTCTAGGACTAAAGAGGCCAAAGAGCAAAATATGGAAACTTCTGAAAGCCCACAG
>JAUBOD010000696.1:3158546-3178774 GCA_032353885.1 Nothura maculosa | reverse complement strand
CAGCGCTGCTTGCTTGCTATTTACAATAAACAATACTGATAAATTAATTGGCTCGGAGAATTTGTCAGTTTATAACATGTAGAAAGAATCTGATTCATGTTACCAGGCATAGGACATAAGTACATTTCTCAGGTAGCTTGAAGTGTTTGACACACCACATACTACAGTGCCCCTAAAGTACAGAAGATCTCATGATCATGGTTAATTTGTCTTCTCTTGCTAATTTAAACAAAAAAAATCCTATAATATTTGTTTTTCATTATATTGTTCACTGTTTCCATATTTGACTCAGTTGTTTTCTGTCCAAAAATAACTTTTTGTCCAATTATTTTTTGTGTTTTTTTCAGCAATGACCTCATTACTGACTGCATTTTTCATTTCAAAATCTTTCTTTAAAGAAAGTGTTTATTCAGATGATGCTCAGATCCTATCATCTGTCCTTTTCTTCTTTGCACTGTGTTCTGTCAGTATCAGCACATTCAGTGAAGCTCACCTGACTATTTTCAGTTCACCTGAACACTGTTTTATGTGCTAATGCCTTTCTAATTGCCCTTATCAGGACAGGGCACAGAGAATTCCCACTCCACTTGTAACTCACAGATCTTATTATTTAAAGTAATTTTGTTTTCAGTGCCTTTCTCAGATTACACAAATGAGACAGAAGGTTCTCCTTTTCATTACATTTGATGTTTTGACCTCTGCTGCCTCAGGCAGATCTTATGTTAAAAACAATTAAACCAACATTAAGTTCACAGGGGAGCCACATGGAGGATACAGGCACTTTTTTGTCTTTAAGTCATGGACAGGTTGCTCTGCTCCCTGCCTTTGCTGCTCCGAGTCCAGACAGCTGCCATCAACACTTACTCTTCAAAATTGCTCATGCTAGGTTATTTTTCTGAACAGCAAGAACCCAAGTCCGAAGGGCTGATTCCCTCACATGGAGACTGGTCACAGTGCTACCAGCACAGCAGGCGCGTCAGTCCCAGCCTTCGCCCAAGAACCAGAACCAGGCTTTCCAGGAGAATGCCTTTCGACTAATAGCATTTCCTCCCAGTTGTTGAAGGTGGCATTGATTATTCACAAATGACACTTTAACCTTTAAAGTCAGTACTGACAACATGTTCCAGCATGAAGTTAGAGCACATGGGGAGGCCCTTTGAATACAAAAGAAAGCTGAAGCCTGACTCAGTAGCAACATTAAATATCTTTTAATAGAATTTATAATAGCATTGTCAAAAAGAAAGATTGTTTTCTATAGCAATTTTGAAGGGATTGGAGACTTAAGGAAAGGAGGTCCCTGTAGGAAAAAATAGCTGTTCTCTTTAGTTTTCAAAGACTGAGTACTTTAGCTTATTTCATACATTTAAAGCCATTTAAAACTTTCAGATGCTCTACAGTTAAATAGGAGGTTCCTTAAAGCAAAGGAAATAGCATAGGGTTAGTGCAGAAAAAACATTTGCTTACATCTTTTACTGTTCTGCTTTCTTTGCATGGAAGTATGAGGAAAAAAATAAGATTTTCTTGAAAACTATTGAAAATTATTATGTGAATTTTTTAAAATATCTTGGAATATTTTATGAAAATTTTAAACACTAGAAATTTAAGAGTCATGAAGTGTTGTTCATTTGGCTTTACACAATTTACGATTGTCCCACTAACATTTTCAAAGATAAAAAGTTCACCCAGCATGAATGAGCTTTGAAATATATGAAAACTAATGTGGCATCACCTTTCTAAATGTCACCTGAATGTTGGGATAAAATTTATTTTCACTATTTCAGAAAATTATGTAGGAGAGAATAAAACAGACTAAGGAATGGTGACCTACTGCTCTGTGTAATGTGTCTCCACAACTTGAGGAAATTCAACATTTCACAAGAGTGCTTTATGTTATCATAATTCAGAGAGAGGTATGAAATCTCTCTGGTGTTATAGCAGGACATTTGTAGAAAAGTACCGCAGAGCTCATTCCCTCAGCGCTCTGTAAAACATGTTTTAAATAATTGCATGACCCATCTCTGGGAAGCAGCATATTAGTAGGTTCTTTTGTAGTGAGGACTAGTTGTGTGATGTATATGTATTATTGTCCATGAAGGCACTAACAGTTTTGGTCAACAAGGCACTCAGATTTTAGTCAATGCTGCACTGTAGTTTAGACACACAGGATTTAGGATGAGCAGGAGAAGAGCTCCTATTCTTTCCCAATTGAGTCAGCCACTTTCTCCCACCTTTTGGAAGGTATTACAGATTATCTAAGGATGGAAAAGAGATGCTAATTTTTTGCCATCTATTCATTTTTAGTTATACTGAATAATCTTCACCAAATCTTCCTAAATCAATATACTTCTGATGCTCCAAGACT
The DNA here is from genome assembly GCA_032353885.1 of Nothura maculosa. Classification (NCBI taxonomy): domain Eukaryota; kingdom Metazoa; phylum Chordata; class Aves; order Tinamiformes; family Tinamidae; genus Nothura; species Nothura maculosa. The sequence continues at coordinate 3,176,412 of JAUBOD010000696.1, read as the reverse complement.
GGAGAATTTCCAAGTTCAGAAAGGTGTGGTGTTCAAAAGTTATGCATGAACAGGTCTCCTGACCAGGAAAAGCAAGAAGATGAGGCCTTCTACAGGCATCTGCAAGAAGCCTCACGATCACAGGCCCTGGTCCTTATGGGGGACTTCAATCACCCTGATGTCTGCTAGGATAATCACACAGCTTGGGACTGACAGTCCAGGAGGTTCCTCCAGACCACTGCAGATAACTTCTTGGTGCAGGTGGTTGATGAGTCAACAAGGAGAGAGGAGCTGCTAGACTTGATACTAACAAACAGATTTTCTAGTTGGAAATGTGAAGGTTGGTGGCGGTCTTGACTGCCGTGACCAAGAGATGTTGGAATTCACGATCCTGCATGGAGGAATCCATGGGCCCTATCCGGGTCCTAGAAGGAATAGAAGCATTCAGGAGAGTTGGCTAACATTCAAAAAACATTTTCTCCTAGCTCAGTATCAGCAGATTCCTACAACGAAGAAATTCAGTAAGAGAGGCAAGAGACATGCGTGGCTGGGCAAAGAGCTTCTCGGTAAACTTAATAATAAAGAGAGCACATACATAATGGGGAAGAAGGACCAGGCCACATAGGAAGAATAAAGGAACATTGTCAAGGAATGTAGGGATGCAACGAGAGAGGCCAAGGCCCATTTGGAATTAGAGTTAGCAAGAGATGTCAGGGACAACAGGAAAGGCTTCTGCAAATACATGAGCAGCAGGAGGAAGACTAGGGAAATTTTTAGTCTGCTGCTCAATGAGGAGGATGCTTTGGTGACAGAAGATGCAGAGAAGGCAGAGTTACTAAACACTGTCTTTGCTTCTGTCTTTACTGCTAAAGCTACTGTCCGTAAAATACAGAGGCCAGATATAAGTGAGAGAACCGTTACAGAGGAAGACTTTCCACCAGGACAGATTAGGAGTTGACCTGCTGGAAAGCAGCTCCACAGAGAGGGACCTGGGAGTCTTGGCTGACACCAAGTTAACCATGAGGCAGCAGTGCCCTCGTGGCCAAGAAGGCCAATGGGATCCTCGCTGCATCAGGAGGAGTGTTGCCAGCAGGTCACCGGAGGGGATCCTGCCCCTCTACTCAGCTCTGATGAGGCCGCACATGGAGTATTGTGTGCAGTTCTGGGTTCCTCAGAACAAGAGGGATGTGGAGCTTCTACAAAGGATCCAGCGAAGATCAAAAAAGATTAAGGGACTGGAGCATCTCTCATATGAGAAAAGACTAAGTGAGCTAGGTCTGTTTGGCCTGGAGAAGAGAAGACTCAGAGGAGATCTGCTCATAGAATTATAGAATCCTTAAGATTGGAAGGGACCTTCAGAAATCCTCTAGTCCAACCCCCCTGAACATGCAGGGTCACTTAGAGCACAGGGCACAGAATTGTGTCCAAGCCAGTTTTGAAGATCTCCAGAGAAGGAGATTTCACAACCTTTCTTGGCAACCTGTTCTAGTGCTCTGTGACTCTCTTCCTATTTTCAGGAAGGATGATCAAGAATTGTTTATGCTTCTGTGATTAGCAATAAGGCTTTGTTTCTACTGAAATTTTGTAGTTTGCTGTTGGAGCTTATAGAAATCAAAATTTAAAAGGATGTGGATAAAATGGTGCAAAGTTGAGAAAAGAGTCATTTAACTGGAAAATATGCCTTGTTAGTAAGTCTCAGGAGATTTGTTCTCTTTAGTTTGCAAAAAGCTAGTTAAGAAGGCCTTTAAATATGCACATGAGAAATTGAAAAGCCATTTTAGATGATTCTTCAGTGTATCAGACAAAAGTCACTAGTAGTTAGAAGATGAAGGTGGAGAAATTATGAACAGAAATAGAGCATGTAGTTTTAATATTTGTGAAAATAAATTTTTAGAAACATTTCTGTAAACTGTAGATAATTATTTATTTATATCGTTATTCCTCCTGCAACCCTAGTCCTTCTTCAAATCACAGCTAATTCAATGACATTTTTATGGAGACTAAAAGGAATTATCGTAATCATTTTATGATTTGTGAAACCCTGTCTAGAGAAAAGGGCTTGACAGCTATAGTATTTGTTGTTCACACTGTGGGAGAAAATAGCATATGGAGAAGAGGCCATGCCAGCTCTTTTTCCATCAATTTTAAAAGTTCTTTTTAATATAATTAAAATTTTATCCATTTCTAGCAATTAGATAGATTATGAGGCAGTATGCTGACACCTTGTATTTGGGTCTCCATTTGCTGAACCTGCATTATGGCTTTGGATTCAATAGGCTCCTGAGTTGCCTCTTTCTTTTAGAACTCCTTCTTTTGAGCTCCATGTTGTACCCTTTGACAGACACAAACTTTCCTAGGTTTGTGACTAGGCCCAAGGATATTTAATAATTTCCTCAAAACATATTAGTTGTTTAAATACACCATTTATCAGAGCCCTATGTTATAGGATACTTCTGCAAGTATCTGAGCAATGAAATAAGTAACACGGAGAATACAAACATTTATACTTTGCTTTGGCCAATCTTTTTTTTCCTCTTTCTGATTTATGCTTGCAGAGGGACCCTGTGCATTATTCTCTCTCCTACAGAAGTCAAATTGAATCAAACAGAAGGATATCTTTTAAGGCAAAGTCTCTTATGTCACCTCATCCTGGAAATTCTCTATTGGGTCTTCAAATCCCAGATCTGAATAGGTTGATTTCCTTCATTAAGCCACCTTTCTATTCAAAAGGTCTTCAGTTTAAATATAAAACAGTTTTCTGTAATCAGTCTTGTGAAACAGGTAGCCCAATACACAGCAACAAAAATAATCTAAAACTTGTTTTGTAATCATGTCTGAAAGATACCATAATTTTATACTGAAAACATTTGATTGTTTGGAAAGGCCTGAAATATTATGAACAATATAAAAATTTTCTATAGAGGATATTTTTCAAAGTTATGTTTATTATTCAGAAAATCAAAGATATAAGATAGGATCAAAGCAGCTGTACTTCAGAATGACACAGAAGGAGGGCAGTGGGAAGAAAAACAAATATACTGACCTACTTCACGGCCCCAGGGCTCTGTTTGTATTTTGGTTGAACACATCAGCAAAGCAATATCACTCTCTAAAATTCAACATCCTTTTGGGAAGCTTATATCAAGGTTCCTTCTTTTTGAGATTTTCTGAAAATATATATTTATGTAGGACAGCTAGAATCACAGAATAATTTAGGATGGAAGGGATGTCAGGAGGTCATCTCTCCAGCTTACTGCTTGAAGCAGGGCTTTGATGTTTTGTTGGGTTGCTGTTAGGTTAGGGATCCATAAAGTGATATCTAAACTATGAAAGAAAAAATTCTGGCCTGTTCATGCAGAAATCTTTATATGAGAAGAGCTTCTGCTGCTGACATTTTGCTCTAGTGTTAGTTACTGGAAAGAAGGTATATATTGGGAGAAGAATGTTTCCTGACTATCCCTTTTCAAATAACACAAATGAAGCCGAGAAAAATCCTTCCTGGTGGCTGGTGATTTTCACCATTCCTTCATGTAGCCTTTTGCATAGCTCAGCCACATCAATTTGAATGATATGGAGTTTTTTTCTGTCCTTCAGCAACAGTGCTATCAAAGTTCTACAGTAAATCTGTGCATTGGAACAGTAATACTTCATTTGTACATAAAAACTAACCGGCAATTGGGCTGGTGTAGTAGGCTTTCTTAATTCAAGACTAATCCAACCTCTACACTAGGGCTTTTTGTCCTTATTATACTTCTATAGTCTTACTTTGAATATTCATGTGCAAAAATATAAAATAAAAAAATAAAAAAAAATATAAAAAGATCACCTACAGAACTAAGAGAAATTGTTTTTATAAAAGTTTTGAACTCTCAAGGATTTATGTCAGGGATACACTTCACCATTTTGTTCCACAGAGTTTTTTTTGAGAGTTATTTGTCCTTTCTTACTTTAATTTTGTGATTTGATGCAAGTGTGTGCCATCCATTATTCTATTTCTGCCCTGTTGATCCTACAGAAATTAGTTTTTGTTTTCAGTATTGGATGGGTTTTTTAGATAGCTGAAGCAAAGACAATAAAGTTGTTTAGAGTGAGAAGAGTACAAAAAGCAAGTAAATATTTTACACTAGTTCATTTTCTAAGATTGTGTCTTCTTTGTGCTAATGCACATATAATCTCCCTTCCCAGTTATTCAGAATGCTGCTATCAATATTCTCCTAATCCGACTGGAGCATTCTTACTCCCTGAATCTTCACATTGATCCCAGTGTTTTGCTACTGACTGCAGGATCTTATTAAGTTCTGATGAACGGCTTATTGACAATCTGAATTTTAACAGCCATCACCAGTCCCTGGTCTTTGTTTTTTTCCTACAGATAAAGCTCCACTTTATGCATGGTACTGGCCTGACGTGTCTGCTCTCTTATTTGCTTGAAAATGTATTTCTTGTTGAATGTTTCAGTAAGTACACTAGCCACAGAGACAAATTGATAACAGATGCATTCCTTGCTTGATGTCTTTTTATGAAGTGGAAGTTCTTTGTGAAGAGAGTTTGGCCAGCAATTTGTCTCACTTTAAGAAATGTTACAAGCTATATCTAATAGACTTAAAGAAGTTATTTGTTACAGGATTTAAACTGGACAAAAGTTATTTTAATTTTATTTCATTTAAAATTTGTCATTGTGTTAAGAATCTGTCTGCTTACAGGAGGAGGGGGTTTTGTTATTTTTCAGTTAGGATCCAGTGCTAGTGCTTGAATCAGGGAAATTTAACCTTTTGCTTCCAAGTCAAGCATTTGGCACTTAGATTTTGTAAACAAGATGCACTGGAATTGGGGACAATCCCGTCACTCTTATGATTTTTTTTTGTGTTTTTCCTAAAATAACTCCCTTCATTTTTCTAGATAATGCCACTAAACATTACATCCACTAATCATATAGTTCATTCAGTCTCCTCTTTTATTTTTAAGCATAAACTAGGTACCATAAAATTGCCTAATGTAAGTTTTCATAGAATACAGGTCACTGCTGCATAACCATTTCAACATATTTAAGAACAAGGAAATACACAATAATTGACTGTTGAAAATATTCTTGATCTTATTTCTTGCATAAAGCCCTTTACAGAATATCATAGCAGAGCGATTAATCAACTAAATAACACTCACCACTGGACCAAAAACATGCAATATGAACTACAGAAGTCTGTTTTCAGCAGTACAAGTTTTGCTATTTCTTTTACTGGCAGTCTTCCCAATAATGATTAGTGAATTAGTGTGTAGCAAACATTTCTGATACATAAACTTTCTCTGGCTGTTGCTAAATCAAAAATAAATGCAATCATCAAGAGGTTTGCAACTTTTTAATTAAACTAGAACAGCTAATTTTTGATTTCCCACATTCTCAACCCTGTCTGATCAATATGAAGCAGTGAAAAATACAGAATACTTGAACAAATGACCACCAATGTCCACTGTCCAAGAGAAGCTAGAGCTGCTAAATCAGTGATATGGTTGTATTGGTGATACTGCTAACAGTATCACCTGATAGCACCAGCAGATTTTTACCTTTGTATTTTAATACCTCATGCTTCATAGCTGCTGGAAACTGAGAGAACTGGTAAACCTCACAAGCTCTGTCTTCTAGCTCTCCATGTGCTTCTTTTCCATTTCTCAATACTATTGACATTCCTCAAATAACTCAGATCTCTACATGCTGCTTTCCTTCTCAAGTTATCAGTTCCTTGTATTTTCACTCATTTTTCTATTTTAACAGTCCCCATAGGTCCTTCCATAGCAGGGACATCTTTGTGGTACCCATTGCCTGCTTGTACTACTGCAAAAAAGCAACCTACAGAGCATCTATAATATGTGCCTCCTGTTGTTCGCTTGGCAGTGTGAAAACAGAAAAATATGGGTTTGTAGTAAGTCTTGGAGTTTTTTCTGAATGAAGGGTTGATCTAGTCATTATCCCAGTCTCCCTTTCCAATTTACTTAAAGTATAAAATTTCCCTGAAATTTTGAAGTTTATCAGAAGGGACATTCAGACGAAGCATACATATTTGGTTCCAGTTTCTTGTCCATCTGAATTATGTGTTTTGTTTAATTTTCCTGATATTGTGCTATATAATGCTACAGTAAGGCATAGTTGCAAGTTTGATAAAGAACTCACTTTAATTCACGAGTAGATCTGAATGAAGAAATACTAACAATGAATTGCTTACCATTCAAATTTGGGGCAGATGGCAAAAAATAGAATTTTGGTGCTTGAAGGTTTTATCACCCATTCTCTAAGAGTGATATTTTGCATTTCTAAATAATTCAATAGTGTGGTGTTATGCTTTTGATAAAATTCACATTTCTCTGAATTTGCTGTAGGTATCTACTTGTTTCTAGGGCATGTAGAAAGGCAAGAAAACTGGCATATATGTCGTGTAAAAGCACTGCAGTATTTTGTTTCTAAATCTTTGCTTAAGTCAAATTAAAGGCAAAATATTTTATTGGTATCAATACAGTACAGTCTAGGAATTACACATATGATGTACTTCCACCTTGCATTTAATGCATTTTCACATGCTGTATAAGGAAATTCAATTGAATGTGAATGTTGAAATTATTAAGATGTAGTGTGTGTAGAAGGGCATTGTATTGTTGTGGTGTATATAGACATTTCAATTCTGGCCAAGCCATTGTGAAAAGACTGTGTTTTGTACCTAGAGTGAACAGTAAGACTGAAGTAAGTATGATTTTTTGGATATATCCCTGAAGCAACTTTGTTTTTCTGACTTTATTATATAAAGTCATGAGTGTATTTTACGAGATTCTTTTTATTTATCATCTAGTAGATTTTTCGAGCTTTTTTCTCCCTACAATGAAGACGATAAACTTATTTTTTTATGGATTAAAAGCAGGGTTTGTTATGGAATCATGTGATTACAGAGACTACAGACTTTACATAAATATACATATTTTTTCAATACTCACTGTAAATCTACAGGAGTTGGAAACTTATTTTCCTTGTAAGAGCCATCTAGTTATAAAAGAGGGCAGAAGCCTGCCTGAAATTAAAATTTTTGAGTCTGTGCTCAAATTTTCTTGTATACAGATGATCATCCGTGATTATCTCCAACTATGCACTACAAAAAAGTTTTATTCAAAGCAGTCACTGTATATCACCTAATCATGTGATGATACTTTTTCTAGGGAAATACTTAAGTAGTGTCAACATCTTTTACACTATGACAATGTTCTAAAGAAATCAAAGGACTTATTCAGTTATCATAATTCAGTAAGCTGATAAGCTGAGAGATCTTGACAAAAGAAAATGGCAGTACTGAGTGAGACAGAGGAGTGACTTAGGACACTTTGCCTTCTAACAGAGGTCTGGGGAGAAAAGATGAATGGAAAAAGCAATACATGCTTTTCTGGCACAGTATATTGGTTTCTAAAAATCTGAAGCCCGAAGAATTCCAGAACTTTTTATCTTATGTGATGTTCTTATCCTTAAGCTATCTTCTATGGGTTCTTTAAAGTCTCTTTGAATCTATATAGACTGTCAACATCTCCAGCATCCCATAACTGTGAAGAACTATGAACTGTGAATTAAACATACATTAATCATATTTGACTGTCTTTAGTGATAGTATTGGAGAAGACAATAACTAACTGTTCCTTATTTGCTGTCTCTGTGCAACTCATGACTTTTTTATCTTTCCCCAACTGTTATTCTTTTTCATGGTAAAAAAGTCATTGTGTATTTCACTATGCCTCATACATAAGCCTCTCTGTATTATCCTTGCCACCCTTCTCAGTATCATTTACAGTTCTCTGTACACATTTTGAGATGCATAGATCAGAAATAAACAGAAGATTTAAGATATCTGTGGTTTTATATAGTATTAAGATGTTTCATAGTTCTGCCACTGTTCCTTTCTTCACTTTCCTCATTCTGTTTGCTCTGCTCAGTGATGATGAACAGTGAGTTCATGTTTTCATCCAACTTCTTTTGCCCCAGGATCTCATTCTTGAGTGGTAATAGTTAGGCTAAAGTCTATATGCAAAATCAGGACCTTTCTTTTCCCATGTGAATTATTTTACATTTGTCTCTATGGACTATAGTACTAGTACAGAATGACTATTTCACTTCTAAACTTCTTTTTATTAAACATTCAACCTCTTTTTAAAAGAGCCCATGCATCCTGTTGTATTCCCCTGTTTTTTTTTTTTCTGCATTAACATTTGTTTGGGGAGGAAAAGACACTACTAGTGAAGTCATGTGGATGACAGGTGAAGTTGTATTACCCTCAAATACAGTCTTATCTATAACAAATCCATCAAAATGCTATGGATGGTGTAACACACATATCCCATAGCATAATGGACACCAGCTATCTGCCAAAATGCTCCTGCAAGACCTATGGGGAAAATTATGTGGTTGCTGTTCATCAGTATGCATTTATACATGGAACTGATAAAATATACAAACAAGGAGTTTATCATTTTTACATAACTATTACTCCACTTTCTGATCTTTGAGGGAGAGCTGTAAAATAGTTCCAAAAGCATGTGAAAGATTGACTATACCTGATATGAAAATACCAGTCTGGAGCAAAATACTCATTTTAAGACATATCACAGCATTCCCCCTCTACTCCTGACAGTCAATAGTCCCTCCATTCACCACAGGCGATAAATATATCTGTCTCTGTAGAAGATAATCTCTTTCTTACCTTTCCCTGCTAATTTTCTACCTGATCCTCACCCTGCACTTCACAGCAATCTTTTCCCTTAGGTTTAACATTAACATTTTCCCTTAGGAATTAACATTATCTAGTTAATTTCAAAGCCATTATTCTCAGCTTGTATTTGGCTTTGAAAATTTGCTGTTTTTCATTATGTGTAACCCAAGGCTTATCTGTTATTTTCTAAACAGAACAGTACCTTCAGACCTCTTCCCATAGACCTTTGCCATTCTAGTCTTAAAGACAACCTGCTAATTAGTCTCTTCTCAATAGGGTGATTGCTCCAGAAAATGTGAGTCTTCTGCATGCCCTCTTGGAATGCTCCAAAGCAGAGGCAGATCAGTAAAACCACCAAGAAAATTAAGGAAATCATTTATTGCTACTAACTCCTTGCACAAGAGTTTCAAGTGGGAATTATTCTTTATGTATGTTAATGACAGGTAATTTAAAAGAAACATTTAAACATTCTGTTTCTTTCTTTGTGTTTAATATATGTAGCTCATTCTTCTGTCTTCTGAAGGATTATTATAGCTATGGATAGGCTTTGTTTGCCTAATTTCTGTATGAAGATAATCTGGCTACCTGAATACAGACAGTGTGACTGGGAGAAAGGTTCTTTTTCTTGAGGAAGGGTGTTTTCTATTGCCTCTTCCACTTGACAAATTTATATCTTAATGAAACAAAGTTAACCTTAGCAGCAGCACACCTCTCCCTGCTAATATTACTATAAACTAGTTTTAGCATACACTCTTAGAAGATATGCTGAGAATACTCATGCTCCTTAGAAACAGTGCCAGAAGGCAGGAAATGTGCCTTAGAATCTTAAAATCATTACTGTTGGAAAAGACCTTCAAGATCATCAAGGCCATCCATAATCAATCAACACCATGTCTGTTGTACTATGTCCCTAAGTGCCTCATCTGTACATTTCTTGAACATTGCCAGGGGTAGTGACTCCACCATTTCCGTGAGCATCCTGTTGCACTGCTTCATCACTCTTTCTGTGTAGAAATTTTTCCTAAGATCTAACCTGAACTTCTCCTGCTTCAAATTGAGGCCGTTTCCTCTTGCCTTGTCACTAGTTATTGTGGAGAAAAATCTGACCCCTGCCTCACTGCAATCTCCTTTCAGGTAGCTGTAGAGAGCAATAAGGTCTCCCCTGAGCCTCCTCCACATTAAATGACCCCAGCCCCTTCCACTGCTTCTTACAAGATCTGTGCTTCAGCCCCATTTACCAGCTTCGTTGTCTTTCTTTGGATACACTATGGAACCTCAATCTTTTTTGTAGTAAGTGGCCCAAAACTGAACACAGTATTTGAGGCCTCACCAGCACCGACTACAGGGACATGATCACCTCCCTCGTCCTGCTGGCTACATTATTCCTCATAGGAAGGAGAAGCCAGGATGCCGATGGCCTTCTTGGCCACCTGGGCACACTTTCTGCTCATATTCAGCCTACTATCACACAATATCCCCAGACCCTTTTTTGTAGCTTTCCAGTCACTCTGCCCCAAGTCTGTAGCATTGCACAGGGTTGTTGTGACTGAAATACAGGACCTTGATCTTGCAACAAGGCCTTGATCCAGACTGTCCAGATCCCTCTATAGAGCCTTTAGACTCTCAAGATCAGCTATTTCTCCCAGCTTGGTGTCATCTTTAAACTTGCTGAGAGTGCACTCAATCACCTCATCTAGATCATCAATAAAGATTTTAAAGAGGACAGCCCCAACATTGGACCCTTGGGTAACACTGCTTGTGAACAGTTACCAGCTGGATTTAACTCCATTCACTACCACTGTGGACTCAGCCATCCAGACAGTTCCCCACCTAGCAAAGAGTATACCTGTCCAACCCATGAGGTGCCAGTTTCTTCAGGAGAAGGCAGTGGTAAACTGTTAAAGGTCTTACTGAAGTCTAAGTAGGACATGTCCACAGCCTTTCCCTCATCCCCTAGGCGGGTAATCTAGTCATAGAAGAAGAGCAGGAGGTCAGGCAGGACCCGCCTTTCAAGATCCCATGTTGGTTTGGTCTGATCCCTTGGATGTCATGCACATGCTGTGTGATCACCACCAACACGATCTGCTTCATAACTTTACACAAGATCAAGGTCAGGCTGATAGGCCTGTTCTTCCCTGAATCCTCCATTCAAACCCTACTTCTAGATAGGTATCACATTGGCAAGTCTGCAGTCATCTGGGACCTCCCTTATTTACCAGGGCTACTGATAGATGATGGAGAGTGGCTTGGCGAGCACTTCCATCAGCTCCCTCAGAACCCTCATCTGGATCTCATCTGGCCCCGTAGACTTCCTCACCACATCCAATAAAGGATGGAGATTCTCCTTGCCCCCTCCTGTTCTTATTAATGTCCTTGTACTCTTCCCAAGTTGCCTGCCTCTTCTTCCAAAGATGGTAAACCCTCCTTTTCTCCTGGAGTCTCAGCAATAGTTGGCTATTAAGCTAGGCTGGTCTTCTTCACCTACAGCTGGTCTTTTGGCACACAAGGATGGCCTGCTCCTGCAACTTTAAGATTTTCTTCTCAAGAAAAGTCCAGTTTTTCTGGCCTCCTTTGCTCTTCAGGAATGTCTTCAGAGGGACTCTCCCAACCAATGTCCTAAACAGTCCAAAGTCTGCCCTCTAGAAGTCTAATGTAGTGGTTTTGCTGATGCTCCTCTTGACTTTACCAAGAATTGAAAACTACTATTTTGTGGTCACTATGCCCAAGACGGCCTCTGACCACCACATCTACCAACAGTCCTTCTCTGTTCATAAAGAACAGGTCTAGAGGGTCCTCTCCCTTGGTAAGCTCTCTTACCAGCTATGACAATAAGTTATCTTCCACACTCTTTGGGAACCTTTTAGACTGTTTCCTGTCTGCCAGATTGTATTTATAACAAACATCAAGTAGGTTCAAGTCCTGCATAAGAACAAAGGCTGCTGATCATAGGACTTCTGCCAGTTGCTTCCAGAATGCCTTGTTTGTTTCTTCATCCTGGTTGCGTGGTCTATAGTGACTCCCAGTGGAGTCTGAGAGGCCTTATTGGTCTTCTCCCTGATCTTGACCCATAAGCACTTGATCTTTCTACCACCTACTTCGAGCTCAACGCAATTGAAACACTCCCTAACATATAGTGATACACCACTTCATTTCCGTCCTTGCTTGTCCCTTCTGAAGAGCCTATAGCCATCCACTGCAACACTCCAGTCATGACAGTGGTCCCACCATGTTTCATTGATGGCGACTATGCAACAGTTTTCATGAAGCACCATGGCCTTTAGCCTTTCCTGTTTGTTGCCCATACTGTGTGCATTGATGCAGACACACTTCAGCTGGGCTACTGAGCTCTCCCTCAACCCTAGCATGCTGCCCTTAGGCTCACCCCTATTGATTCCAGTTTTATCTTCTCCCCCATTCATACTCTAGTTGAGGGCTAGTTGAAAGCCCTCTCAGTGAGCCCCATCAACTCCTAGGCTAGGATTCTTTTCCCTTGGAAGCAAGAGGCCCTGGGCCAGTCCTGGGAGCTGGAAGCCTTGTGCTCCTCAGCAGATGTTCAGCCCTGTAGTGGTGCAAATGGCCAGATAATCACATCAAGCAGCACCAGGAGTCTCACAGGCCTGAGAAAGGTAGGACTGGCCTGTAAGTAGTTGTCCCTGTAAGTAGCTATGTGACTAGCTGGAACCTACTCTCCCTGCTATCTCATGCTGACAGAGCACTGCACCGGGCCATGGATGGGCATTGGTAGCTGAGGTCATTCGTGTTTCACTGATGCCCACTGTGATGAACTGGCCACACTATGGGGAGCTGGTGGCCGAGGGCGGGGGCTGCGGTGGCATAGGCAGCCTATCTGTATGGATGCAACATGCCCTATAGTCACTGGGACAGCTAGAAAAGGGTTGGAATTGTTAAAGAGGAGGACCAGTTTCTAATACAAAACCAGGGCCGAAACATTCTCCCAGATCCCAAGTTTCACTCTGCACATAGTTAACCTAACAGAATTAGAAAATCACTGAATGGCTGAGGTTGGAAGAGATCTCTAGAGATCATCTAGTCCGACTCCCTGCTCAGGAAGGAACACATAGAGCACATGGCACTTCTCTAGAGAAGATTCTGGCAGCCTGTACCAGTGTTCTGTCGCCCTCACAGTAAAGAAGTTCTTCTTCATATGGAGATGAATCTTACTGTGTTTCAATTTGTGCCTGTCACCCCTATCTTACTCCTTAATAGTCAATACAAGCAGCTTTTACACATTTGATTTGACTAACTATTTTGGTTCAAAATTTACAATGAGTAAAGAGATATTTTGAACGTCTGTTGAATGGCCAATACATATTACTTGTTTTGGTCATTACCAGATTTATTCTTAGAGAGGGATTGTGTTGAACTGGCTCTAGGATTTGAGCTTTCATGCTTATTTGTACATTGATGTTTATCTGCATATGTTATTGATAAAGCTTTGTTATAATAAATATATGACTTATACAGTAAATATATGATCATTAACTCTCAGAAAAATTTTCCTCACAAAAGAAGGAATAGTTCAATAGTTGTTTCATAAGAGTTGTAAGTTCAGATTTGCCATCAGGAGAGTAGAAATAAGTATATAATTATCTGTGAAAAAAGCAGCACCTATTAAAAATGTGTTAAAAGCAAGTACTTCTCTCTGTTATAATTTGTACAATATGCTATGCAGTGCATATGTTATGCATAATTAATTTGCAACCAAGACTGCAACCTTAGGACATTTCATTCAGACATGTTAATCAAGCTGAACATCAAATTCTCATGAGGCATGGACATTACAGAGGTTTGCTGAGGCCTAATGAAGTTTCCTGTTTTGGTTCTGATTTGTCTAACATTTGTTAAATTTCTGTTTACTGTTTTGATCACCACTCAGCTGATATTTTTAGAGAACTATCCATGATGACTACCAGTTCTTATTCCAAAGTGATCAAGGCTATTTCACGACCAATTGATGTGTATATTTATTTAGGGCCCTTTTTCTCTACTTGTTCCATTTTGTATTTTCAGTGTTGAGTTCATCTGTCATTTTATGGCCACTTAGAATGATAAGATTAATGACCAAACCATATAGACAGTTCTAATTTTCATTATCCGGAATTATTTTCTATTATCAGGAAACTTGGTCATCCACTTTGAGATTTTAAGCAGTGGAGGCTCCATGATGAATCTCTAAGCGAGCTTGCTAGTAGCTCATCATTACTATATATATTCTTGGCCTTCATCTTCAGTTTTTCAGCCTATGGGAGAATTTATGAGAAACAATTTATTTCCCATACAAGTGTGGTTCTTGAAGAGAATTTGGTGAAGGACCATTTGTAAGAAATCAAAGTTAATATTCTCTGTTTGACAACTGTATTCAAGTGCTTGGGATTCGTTCAGGAAACTTCAATAGGTTTGAGGTTGTCTTGACTCTCTGCTACAAATGTATTATTGTCTCCTCTACAGTATACACATTTACCCATGTGTACCCATTCTGTTCTTTCATACTTACACAATTTTTACTACTACTAAATTCAAAAGCTCCTCCAGAAGCTACTTTTAAAGTCTGATGGTGTTTGTCACCTTCCACCCTCTCATACTGGTTTCATAGCACAGCAGTCTGACATTTGATTTCATTTGAAACAGTCTTGTCCATGCAGTTCATTTCTGTTTGGTATCTTGATTTTATTCCAAGGTCTCCTCATAATTTTGGTCCAATTCATATACCTCTAACTAGACTCTATTTATTTTTCATAGTAATAGATGTGAAATTGTAATGAGGCATGCTGATTAATTATTTTACTTTACATTTAACTTTTCAAAGTTGGTGATATTTTCTATTTCTTCCCTTAATTACTTTTTTTTAAGAATAACTTTTTACTTTTGTTAGCTTTTTTATTTTTCCACTTAACCATGCAGTCTAAAGATCTTTCAGAATCTTTTCAGAGTGGCAGATTAGAAATAAAGTCCTTAATATGGTGTCTTTAATCTTCTTCCATACTGCCTGCAAGCTTTTTAACCTGCAGTCTGATTTTTCTCAAAGGTGAGAACCCTGGAACATTCTGCTGAATTCTTGCTTTCTTAATCAGGTTAGCAGTGCAGTTCTCACGAGTCTGATTTTAGTAAGCACATTGTAGCAATGCAGCTGTTAAGAATGGTAATTGTGAGAAACTCAGATGGAAAATGGTTTCCATCTAATTGCATATGAAGCAAAACTATGACAACTATATTGAAAATTAACCTGATGAACATAAAACCTAATTTCCGATTAATTGCTTGCTAGTCACTGAAACTAAAAAAAGGCTGTATAAATTGCCAAACCAAAATACATAGAGGAAACCAAGCTCTCTAATCTTCTGTGTGCTCAATCAAAGATTCTGATGCCTTGCATCACATTATAGCATTTCTCAAAATGGCAATCTCTAGTGGCAAGCGTTGTTCTGTTTTTGTAGTGCTTAGATGAGAGGATCTGTCCATGTGACAACACTTAAAAATGCAAACCATGTTTTTCAAGGCTACATGGCATTTACAGAGCTTAGAAACATGGTTTCTCAATATTCATTTTTCTTCTCAGCCCAACAACATCAGAGAAAAATTTGAATTCTCCCCTAAGGACGTGTGTGACTTTCCCTGCAGTAGAAAAGAAAGAGCTGGCAACAAATGTGAAGCACACTGTGGACTAGTTTTTGTCTTTTTTCATGAAGATTTTCCTCTGATTGATTGTAAATCTCACAGTACACATTTGACTTGAGATTCACTCTGGTAAAGATAAAAGTTAGTGGTTTTTTTAAAAGTGATTATCTTCATGGTATATTTTAGCTTCAACAAATACATTTCCTTCTTTTAATTTCACATAACCAAACCTCCTCCAAAGGCATGCAGTCATTGCTTGAGTCCTGTAAACCAGTAATTTTACGCTTTGTGTTGATATGTTTAAAAGCAATGGTGGTGTTTAATGCTTGATTCATGGGGCTTGATTAGTATTTCCTAACTTATATCAAAGCTCCTTTGTCTATTTTATACTCAGAAGTGACTGTGTTACTGACTCAAGCCTTACCTGTAGGCGTTAGCTATTCCACTGGAAACATTACATTCTGAGAAAAGCCCATTGAAATAAGCAGTATGTTACATGTACTGGAGGCACCAAATTGGCAAATAAAAAAAGGTTACCATGGTATATCAAAAAGGCAGGAAGGTGAAATTATTTGATAAAATAATTTAATTCTTCTTTTCAAAATATTTTTGTAGCATTGGAACTCTAATATTAAACTTTCCATTTTAAGTAAAAATAGAAGTATTATTTGGCCTTGACAAATGCCCCCACTGTTGCTTTTTATCTTTTATTAAAAACCTGAATTTGACTGTGATGCTTTCCACTGAATTATATATATATTTTTAATTATAACCTTTTTTTTTTCTGTTTTTCACTTTGAAAATACACTTTGGAAAAGCTTCCAAATTAAAGCTTTCTTCTCATTTTATCTTACATTTCTAAGCTGCTAAATTTGACTTATTTCTATGAACTTACCTGGACAAGTGAGTTGTCCACTTGTCCAGGAAGAGAGTTAGTGGTGTGTCAGAAATAAGGTAGTTTAGTGAGGGAGAGCAATTTAATAAAACTGGAAAGCACTAGTTAACTTTCAGCAAAGAATGCAGGACAAACAAATGCAACTGAAATTTAAACTGCTGTAAAACTATGCATTTCATTTTCTGACCATCTAAAACATTTAGTATTGTACCAGAAGGAATCATGCCTGGCCACTTTGATTGCCTTATATATTTAAAAAATGACTGGATATATTAATGAGGGAAAAACAATCAATGTAATTTCCCTTGACTTTAT
This sequence comes from Nothura maculosa, assembly GCA_032353885.1. Taxonomy (NCBI): domain Eukaryota; kingdom Metazoa; phylum Chordata; class Aves; order Tinamiformes; family Tinamidae; genus Nothura; species Nothura maculosa. Next base: position 3,159,855 of record JAUBOD010000696.1, on the reverse strand, counting down.
CAATCAGGCCTTTCAGCACTATCATCTCCCATAATTCACTTCTATCCAAATTGGGGTGTTATGGTCTGGATAGGTGGACAACAGGATGGCTAGAACACTGGTTGGATGATTTGGCTCATGCAATAGTAGCTAATGATAGTAGTTAATATTGTACCTAGAGGCCTATAAAAGATGTAGAACCACAGGGGCAGTAGAAGACGTGACAGAGTGATCAAGTTTTCAGCTCACGCAAAGCTAAGGGAACTAGCTAATATGCTCAAGGGCAAGGCTGCCCTCCAGAAGCAATGGAGGAAATGGGCTGACAATGACTTTATGAAATCCAGAAGGACAAATGCGAAGCCTTGCACTTTGGAAGGAAGCAAAATGGGGACTATTTGGTGAGTAGTTTATCTGGCAAGGCCCTTGGGGTTCCTAGTCATTAATGAGCAGAGTATGTGCAGTCTTGGATGCAAAAAGGACCAAGGGCAACATATATTAAGAGTGGCTCAGTCTGTTAATCAAGGGAATGGATTATCTCCAGCCCTCATTACAGTGTATTTAAACTCCAGTCCTGAACTTCATGTGTGCGGGAAAGATATCAATAAAATTGGGCACGTTCAGCAAAGGCTACCAGGCTATTCAAAGCTAAAATGCTTGGTTGCAAGAAAAGGCTGAGAAATCACAAAATTGGAGAATCCTTAAGGTTGGAAGGGACCTCTACAGATCACCTAGTCCAACTCCCCAGCACATGCAGGCTTCTCTGGAGCATGTGACACAGAATTGTATTCAAGCAGGTTTAGAAGATCTCTAGAGAAGGAGACTCCACAACTTTTCTTGGTAACCTGTTCCAGTGCTCTGTCACTCTCACTGTTAAGAATTTTTTTCTTAAGTTCTGCGGAATTTTCAGTGCTTCGGTTTGTGGCCATTTCCTCTAGTGCTATAGGTGGCCACCACTGAAAAGAGGCCGGCCCCATCCTCCTCATTCCCTCCCTCGAGGTATTTTTAGACACTGATCAGATCCACCCACACCTTCTGTTCTTCAGGCTGAACATGCCCGGCTCTCTCAGCCCTTCCTCATAGGGCAGATGTTTCAGGCTCCTGATCATCTTCAAAGTCCCGTGATGGACTCTCTCTAGTAGCTCCATATCCCTCTGGATGGACATAGTGCTCCAGATGAGGCCTCACCACTATTGAATAGAGGAAGTTGGAGTAGCAATAAGCTGGTCTTGTACAGCCTGAATCATAGAATCATAGAATGCTTTAGTTTGGAAGGGACCTCAGAGGTCATCTAGTCCAACGCCACTGCTCACGCAGGGTCACCTAGAGCACA
>JAUBOD010000696.1:3138006-3158446 GCA_032353885.1 Nothura maculosa | reverse complement strand
CCTCCTCACTGCCTCCCTTGAGGTATTTATAGACACTGATCAGGTCCCCCCTCAGCCTTCTCTTCTCCAGGCTGAACGTGCCCAGCTCTCTCAGCCTTTGCTCACAGGACAGATGTTCCAGGCCCCTGCTCATCCTGGTAGCCCTGCGCTGGACTCTCTCCAGCAGCTCCACATCCGTCTTTTACTGGGGGGCCCAGAACTGGACACAGTACTCCAGATGTGGCCTCACCAGTGCTGTGTATAAGGGGACAATCACCTCTCTCAACCTGCTGGAGACACTCTTCTTAATGCACCACAGGATCCCATTGGCCTTCTTGGCCACCAGGAACCACTGCTGTCTTATGGTCATCTTGTCATCTACCACGACACAAAGGTCCCTCTCTGCAGGGCTGCTCTCCAGCAGGTCAACCCCTAATCTGTACTGGTATCCAGGGATATTCTTCCCCAAGTGCAGGACCCTGCACTTTCCCTTGTTGAACTTCATGAGATTTCTCACCGCCCAGTGGTCCAGTCTGTCCAGGTCCCTCTGGATGGCAGCACAGCCCTCAGGGCTGTCAGCTACTCCTCCCAATTTGGTATCATCAGCAAACTTGTTGAGGGAGCACTCCATGCCTTCATCCAGGTCGTTAATGAATAAATTGAACAGGACTGGACCAAGGACTGACCCCTGGGGGACACCACTAACTACAGGCCTCCAGCTGGACTCCGCACCATTGACTACTGCTCTCTGCACCCTACCATTGAGACAATTCCTAATCCACTTCCCCGTCCACTCATCTATCCCACACTTCGTAGCTTGCCCAGGAGGATGCTGTGAGGGACGGTGTCAAAAGCCTTGCTGAACTCCAGATAGACCACATCTACCACTCTGCCCTCATCTACCCAGTTAGTCACTCCTTCGTAGAAGGTGATCAGGTTTGTCAAGTAGGATTTCCCCTTGGTGAATGCATGCTGGTTACTCCTGAGCACCTTTTTCTCCTCCATGTGTCTGGAGACAACAGCCAGGATGAGCTGTTCCATCACTTTTCCAGGGACGGAGATGAGGCTCACCGGCCTGTAGTTGCCCGTGTCCTCTTTCTTGCTTTTTTTGAAGACTGGAGTAATGTTGGCTAGACCGGAATAACGTTGGCTAATGAACATTGAAGAATAGACAATTTCAGTAAGACTTGACAGAAGACAGTCAGTGATTAAAGGGATATCAAGATGTCTCTTCACAGTGGTGAGAAGATGAAAGAGAAGTTCAGACTGAGTAAAAGGAGAAACATGAGATGAGAGCAGTAAATGGAGCCAGTTGCTCAGAGAGATACTTCTGTCTTCATTATTGGAGATTTTCAAGATTGAAATGCAAAAGACCTGATCTGAGCTCAGAACTGAGTCTACTCTAAACAGAAGATTGGAATGGATGATTTTTGGAGTTCCCTTCTGACCTGAATTATCCTTTATTTACTTGAAAAAGCAACATACAACAAACGTTTTCTGTCAAAGTCGGGAGATAAATGAGTGTCTATAAGGCATAATTTTTCAATTACTCTAGTTAAGCATCATGAGCTTTTTCTTGACAGGTAAGTAACACTTTCAGAAAAGAGGCTAAGACTGTTTGGGTTTTTTTTATGGCATCTTTGTATTATTTGAGCTCTGGACCTTGAAGAAGTGCCTCTCTGGTGCCTGGTGAACCTCTTGAGCATTTTCTGGAAGACTGAGAAATGCCAGTGCAAACTAGTTAGTTTGCTAGTGCAGAGCAGGAAGTGAAAAGGATTTGGCCAACATAGCTAGGGGAAGGAATAATCAGCAAGGGGTAAAAGACCATGGCATGATTTATTTGGACCCAGAAGGTTCTTTTCTCTGTTAGTTTGAGGGTACAAAAGTAAGGATTGAATTGCACTAACAAAAAGGTACAAAAGTACAAAAGCATCACCTTCAAAACTAATTTGTTTGAGAAGTATATTTGTGAGGTTTGGTTCTTACAGCAGGGCTTTCAGTAAGCGATTTATAGATTCCCTGTGATCTTAATGGTGCCGTAAATATAGAAGTGATGAAATGTGCAAAAGAGTCAATGTTTAACTAATTGAATAAAACACCTCACATGTAGAAAGATATTTATGATCCAGTACAGTCATAAGTGAATATGTAAATTAAATTACTTGAGTTATGAAAAGACATGTACAAGAACTGATTTCTTCTTGCTTTCCCTGAGCTTATAACATCTCTTACTCATTTTAGTTATTTTCAAGACAATATTTTAAGCATTAAAGGCATAGAAAACTGCTAGCAAGGTTTTACTTTGCTACAGCTCATCTTTGGATCACTTAATAAAGAATGCTAATATTCCTGCTTGACTTGTGCTCAGAAAAGATCTTTTTTTGTAGTAAATTCAGTGTGACAGGTGAAACAGGGGCCTAGCGGAAATGATAAACAAAAATTGAGCAGTCAGCAGTGTATGTGAATCATAAATTGTATGTTGTCAAAGTAAACCATAACTGGCATACACTGTCCAGTGACAAGAGAGGACCCAAGAGGAAATGACTTAAAGTCTAAAAGGGATTCTTTTAGAAGGACTGAAGCATAGGTAAAGTCTCATTGGTGAATTTGAAGCTGGGATTGTGTCCCTTCTGAAGTGAGACAACTCCCACCAGTCTAGGGTAGTGAGGTGTTGTGTTAGTGCAGTTCAGTCCTTAATTTAATATTTGTTTTGTTTATTTTCATATCCCCCTTACCTGTAAAAAATATGTTTTCCGAAGCAAACAACACCTATCAAGCTAAGCTTACAATGAAAGAACTCAACTGTAGACAGTGTTTTTTGTGAAAAATACCTGAAATGGGGATTTTCACAAGCTGATACAAGCAGATACATAACTCGGAACTTTGTTCACATACTCTGAGCAAACATTTTCTGCTTTACATCCTTTGAACAATGTTTATATTTATCTGAAATCTTGCTTTTCTGAGTTCCTGAAATCACCTGCAACCTTCTTTCAGTGCCCAAACCTGTTAAGGCTTCCTACTGCTCCATGCAAGATTCTGTTGCTGAGTTTCTGACTATATCACCTTTTTGCGGGCAAGGCTATTTGGAAAGTCTCACTCTCATGGTCCTATCCAGACTCATGCCTAACAGGAAATTTGACATTCTCCAAGAATCATAAGGAGATGCTGCAGCTTGCTGAGAATGAGATTGCTGCCTTACGGCTTCAGTCAGAATATTTCTGTGGGGGTGTTGATTGCAATGGGGAGGAGATGGAGCAATGCCAAGGCTAGACATAGAAGTGAAATGAGAGATAAAAGTCACACTGTACTAATCAGCAATCCATTCAGCTTCAGGAAGCATCAAGATGCTAAGTAGAGCATATTGCCTGAGAGAGACTGAAAGAGAGAGTTGACAAAATACTTCCTAGAACTGCAAGATTTTGTGACTAATTCAGATACTGGGAGGCCATAATTTCCTTTTTTAAAGTACTTGTCATTTATTTCATTATTGGTAATAGTGAAGATCAATGGCCCTGGCAAACCTCAAGGCCTCTTAAAATAAAACAAAATAAAATAACTGGAAGAGAAAAAAAGCCTGCTCACTTACTAATCTTCATTCATGCCAGATTGTGACTTATATATACAGCAAAGAAAGCACCTTTATTTCTGGCATACTAGGGTCATTGCTCACTGTGGAAAAGAATAGCAGAATCCAGTACTTTGTGGTAAATTATAGCTATAATTATGCTCTGCATTAAAAAAAATACTGTATTTGGAGAATATGAGCTCTTCCAGAGCTGCATAGAGTATGCTGCTGAAAAGTAGAAGAGAATAAATGTATTTAAAATGGAGGCAGCAAAAATGTGGAGAGAAAAATAGATTCAAGATTCATTTCACTTACATCATAGCAGAACTGTCCTTTTAAGTGTAAGTGTACTGTTCTGTAAGGGTCCCTTAAATCAGGAAATAGTCTTGACCGTGATTGACAGAGGATGTGTGAAACTTATTCCGGAGTTATCAATAATAGCAAACTTCTTAGCAGATGGAAATTTTCAGTGAGTCCTAAAATAATACAGGAGAAAACTTTTCTGTGTGTGTATAAAAGTAGTTGAATTATGAAAGGCTGATCAAAAAAAAAAACATGTAAAATAACAACAACAACAACAACAAAGAAAAGAACATTATTGTGCTTTGAGTTTGGGCTACAAAGAGAAAGAGCCAAAAATTTTTAGAATTTCAAATCCTAAGATGCACTCTTTTAGTCGCTGGCCAGGGAAGGCATTATGGTTTCACTCTTAAACATTCATTTGAATGTTAACCTCTCATTTATAAGTAGGAGTATGCATCTAGAAACATACAAGTGCCAAGTAGGGGCTTGGGGATCTAACTTCAGATGCATAAGTTTTAGAATTCCAGGGATTCAGTGTAGCAGACATATATTTGGGAATACGGATCAGGATATCTTATCCTCCTGCTTCTACTTCAAGTTTAGAAGTTACAATGGTCGTAAGTTCCTTCTCTTGCAGCAGTGATGAGAAGGTATTCCCTACTCTTTTTACTTATATTCATAAATATAGTCTGTAAACATTTTGTCTTCCCAGAAATTGCTCCCTGACGCATATTAACCAAAAATGGATGCCAAGCTTTTCCTTTAACTTGGGGGCAAAAAAAGGTCATCACTATTTCGGTCATGTTTCTACTGACTTCCAGAGGAAGTCTAGCTGTTAGAGTTTGGCTGCTAAACTTGCCTTTCCTTTTATCCTCATGGTAGGTACCATTTCAGTTCATTTAATTGCAGACATAAATAATGTCAATTAGCTCTCTGGCTGCTTGTCTGTGCTGCCCAATCAGTATGATATCTATACCTAATACTGTGTGAAAAATTGCAACTAAATTTATTTGGCCACAACGTTATGTGCTTTTAAAAAATGCCTTCAGTGATTATTCTGAATCACTGTAATGATATTCTATATTATTTTTCCCTCCAGTTCTTCACACTATTTTTTCTACTTTGAATTCTGTCAGAAGCATCTTCATAACCTTTTCCCACTTTTTCAAATGATAGTTAATACATACAGAGCACAAAAGTTAATTTTCAGTGTCCAAATACATTTCCCTAATCTTCTTTTTTTGTTTGTGCTGATAAGTTCAAGATCATTTTGGCCTTCTTCTTGTTAAAACAAATTTCCAGGGCAAAAGGCAAGCATATTAAAGTCCCTATCTGGACAAAGCTATTAGCTTATGGGAGAAAAATGTGTGTTGATGAATTACACTAATACAAGAACAGCAGAATAATTAAATGAGCGTAATACATTAGTACTTCTAAGTTTGTTTTCCAGACTATGCAGAACAATTAAGTTTCCCTAAATCTCAAGGGAGCAGCAACATACTATTAAAAGAATAATTCTTCTCTATTTGCAGCACCATCTATTTGCCACAATAGCGATTTGAAAACAATATCTTTATCTCTTTGTACACAGAGATCTTTATTATACCTATTTTAATTGTTGGCCACTGATGCAGTGGCATTATTACTATAAAAACTTATTTTGTATTGTTCAATAAGCAATTTGTTATTTTAAGATATGCTTTAAAAATATTTCTGCTTTGAATGATATTTGTTGACATTTCATCAAAATAACTTCAAGTGAATATTAATGAATATTAAAATGAATATTAATGTGTTTGCATGAATGCTTCTTAAATTGGTAAGTCTAACAGAAACATTTAATCTTTAGGCAAACTACATCTTATATACAAAATGACTGGTGACAGCAATAATCTCAAATTCAATATAATAGAGGATTTTTTTGTAATTCTTTAGATTCAGAACTTAATATAAAGTTGACATTTGAAAAGCAGATATGATTACCTTTTCAATTACCTTTCCTAAGGCATATCACCATATATGGCATGCAATGTTACTCAACTAAAACAGAATTCCCTCCAACATTTGGATAGGATTTTATCAGATTAGTTATTCCATCCTCCATACTGTCATTGCCTGTGTCTTCCTCTGCTTTTCTCAGATGATATTCTGTGGCTATGGCATGATTGTTGGTAGAAGAATCAAGGGTCTACACTTCATACAGCTTATATAGCCCTTTGATCAGAACCTTTGTCTCAGCATAGTTACTTTACTTAAAAGGAAAAAAGTGATTTTCAGAATTCAAATGATGTGCCTGCATTCTAGACTTATAAGTTTCAGGCCAAGAGAGGTGATCACCCCACTCTATGCAGCCCTGGTGAGGTCACATTTGGAGCACTGTGTTCAGTTCTGGGCTCCCCGGTACAAGAGGGATATGGAGCTGCTGGAGAGAGTCCAGCGCAGGGCTACCAGGATGATCAGGGCCCTGGAACATCTGTCCTATGAGCAAAGGTTGAGGGAGCTGGGCCTGTTCAGCCTGGAGAAGAGAAGGCTGAGGGGGGACCTGATCAGTGTCTAAAAATACCTCAAGGGAAGGAATGAGGAGGATGGGGCCGGCTTCTTTTCAGTGGTGGCCACTTATAGAACTAGAGGAAATGGGCACAAACTGAAGCACCAAAACTTCCACAGGAACTTAAGGAAAAAATTTTTGACAATGAGGATGCCAGAGCCCTGGAGCTGGCTGCCCAGACAGGTTGTGGAGTCTCCTTCTCTGGAGATCTTCTAAATACTCTTGGATGCAGCCCTTTACCACGTGCTTTAGATGACTCTGAGTGTGCAAGGAGGTTGGACTAGATAATCTCTAAATGTCCTTTCCAACCTTAAGGATTCTATGATTCTATGACTCTTTTTAAATTTATAATGAAAATTTCCAAATTTAAAGTAAAAAACTAGAGAGAAGTGTCAAATGATTGATAAAAAGCATCAGGCAATTACTCTTTTGTTCATCTAAAGAATTCCCAGAATCTCTGCAGTTAGGAATATAGATTGAGTACTGTGTTCATTTTTACCTACTAGATTCTTTATTGGTGAAATAGTGAAAATAGTAGTAATCAAATATCAGTGCATATATCGGAGATCTGAAAGATCTGGATTTCTGGTTCTAATGTAGACAGAGACTCATCTCCCTATCTGTAGTAAAAGAAAAAAAAAAAAAAAAAAAAAAAGAGATGTACTTCATTTCCTAATATATTGGTGGAGTTCCCAAAGCAGCTTAGACAGAAGACACAGTTGCAGTGCTAATTTGAGAGCTACAGAGCTTAAAAGCAAATTCTCTCAAATTAAATTGTCTTCAGTTGTCTGCCAGCAAAGGCATTGAACTTCACTGAAGAAGAGTTTAAATCAGGCTATTTCTCACACTTCAAATTGAGTGAGAAATGCAGTTTGAAATAGGAAAGATCTCACTGTTGGTTCCTGAGACTCACTCAGCTAGTTTCAGATCTGAATTCAAATTATAACCAGTCTTAAAGTTGAGCAGGGCAATAGGTTAATATCATCCCAGAATCCCTGTGTGTGCATGCAGATTTTGATAGTACTTTGCTAAGATGAGAGCTGAGTGGCACTGAGCAGATGTGAGTGGTCCTAATCTGCCTCATTAATGGGTAAAATATATTAGCACATGACTCAGTTAAATAGGTTTTAGAGACCACATTATTGCCTTGGAATTGGAATAGGGGAATGCAGACATGGACTCAGGTGACAGATACAAATGGTTAAGTCACTGTAACTGAGAAATGTTTATTTTTGTGCACATTCCCTTTCGTTGCTCTCTCTAAGGCAAAGCATTGTTCAGATCAGTTCTTTCGGTTTATCTCCTGCTCTAGTCTCCTTACTCAGTAGTTATCAAAAAAAAAACAACAAAAGAAAAAGATAAAATTGGAAGAAATACTTGTTTTCTCAGAGGGAGGCACGTGAAAAAAAAAGTGACATCAATCATTACCACTTTGTCATCTTTGCCCAGGAGTTATTCCGCCACTTGTACATACCTATGGGTTAACTGTTGCTATGCCTGTTCCAATGTGAGACAGGAGCTTTGACTGTGCTGCTCCACCTGTAGGCTGCACAGCAAAACACATCAAAAAAGTCCTTCAGCCTTTTTCTTCACTGCTTTTATGCTATGGCAGGTTCTCATCTCCTTTGTAAATCTTAAAAGAGATCTAAGACTGAGAACAAAACTGAGTCTCGATAGAATATCTTCTTTCTTGCATTTCAAAGGATACACAACTTGTCTTCGAAATAAAGAAATGCTACTGCTGCTGCTCTCTGTAACACTTCTTCCCTGTCTCCCTGAGGAGGTAAAGAAGTAAAACTAAGACTGTAAGTATCATTCCTACTGCTGTTTGTTGTAGCTCTGATGTAATTAGTCCAATCACTGCAAAAAAGCACTTGTATTAGTCAAATAACATCTGTTGTTTAGTGCCGAAACCTAAACAAAACATGTATTCAAAAGCTCTTCCAGAAATTTCAGGGTAGTTTAATATCATGAGCACTGAAGTATGTAAACAAAAGTAGATTGATTTGCAAAATAAGAACAGTTCTGATATTTCTGCTGATGTTACTTGGGTTCTGTGGGCTTTTTTTTTTTTTTTTTTTTTTTCTGGAGAATAAAGCCTCTTCTCAACCTTAACATTGAGAAGACTATTGCCATGTTTCAATAACTGAGGTCACTGTATGAATATTGCATTTTTTACCATGATTTTAGGCTGATTTTCATATTCACTCAGTGTTAGGGCTATAAATATGGTATTAAATCACCAATCAATGGAAGAAAATCTTGATTAGCTGTAAGAAGTTTTCGGTAACAAATATACATTTTTCCAAAGATTAAATCACTGCTATGGAGTTAAGCTTATTTGCTTTAAATCACACTGCATTTTTTCTGTAATTTTTTAAAGCATTATAATTCTAGAATTGCTTTTCAAGATTAATGCTTCCCAGTCCCAGCAGTAAGATGTGTGTTTATAGGGGATACATTATATTAAATACTCCGATGTCACAATTATGAAAGCCCTCAGTGGGACCCACAGTTTAGAAGATGATGGGTCACTACCTCCTGGAACAGAACACTTAAATGATGTTTAAAACAAGTATTTGAAACCTAAGATGTCACCCTTGCTACTTGAGTTTAAGTCTCAGCATTCATCTATATGCAGGTGGCTGTTTTTACCATGGTGCTCCCAAGCTTCTGCACAGCTTCTGAGCCCTCCTTTGCTCCAGTCCCATTTCATAATTCCAAAGACCTTGGAGCAGAGACATTTCTTTGCTTTATGTTTGCACAGCACTGTAATGCGATACAGAGGTGCTAGATCAGTACAGGCTGCTAGGCAGTGGCAGAAAGTGTGCTTCTTTCTTCCTGATGATGAGAATTATTAAATTCTCCTTTGGCTGCTCAGAGGAAGAGATAGCAGGGCTGTTTCCACAAATGGTTCAACTTGCTACCCTCTAGCTGGACACAAATCAAATGTTTAATGCTAATATTAATATTAACTTTAATTTATATTTTTTCATGCAGCTAGTCCATTCCTGGAACATCTTAATGTATGTGTAGGATGTTACATGCTGAAGCTCACATACAATAGTACAAGAAAACAAGACATGGCTCCTCAACTATTTTGGAGGCAGATGATACACTGATCAACTTGCTGACACTGCATCATTTTTTTTAATCTATGCCGAAACATAGATTCAAACATGCTTTTGAACTGACATGAAGATCCCATGGAGACTATTCCTATTACATCACTAATTTCAATATTACCTTTCAGATTTCTTTCATCTTGAAAGTGTGGCTATGAGAGAGTGTTTCTTTGATCCTCTTAATACATGTTGGTCTCAAGTATGAGCTAACTCTGCAATTCTAGAGCTAAATTTTGTCTCATATTGAATCCTCTCTGCTTATATCTCAGCCCTTGCATAATGAATTAGTATTTAGTGAAATAAATATGTAGTTATGTCAAGGTAAAAATCCAAAATGTATAGTATACCATTTGATGTATACTATATCAGTTGTACAGTATAAGCATACGCTGCTGCTGCCAGAGAGGCATGCTAGAGTATGAACGATTACTGTATATATACACTATTAAGAAACACCATCAAGAAAAAAGAAAGCACCTTCTGTAGATATATGCTCCATGTTCTTTATGGTTTTCATTTCTGGCATTCTACAACTGTGATGAGAAATATTTGGCATGCTATATCAACCATTTTCATTTTATGTAATGTGTACATCTACTGGGAGAGTGAGCCAACAGATGCTTTGGCAGCATCTGTATAAATTTGACTGCATGTCTCTGCTAATATATTTCCATCGTAACCTACAACAATATTTTTTATTCTAATCATGGGAGCCTGTTAAGGAGAGGTTGTCAATAACACTGAGTATGCATAAGGTCTGATATATTTTAGTGTGCAAAACTGGAAAATATCATATGGCTAACAAACTAATCTCCCTAGATCAGCTCATATCCAGAGCTGATAGGCGATTACATTGAACTACTGCTTCCTAACTTCTAGTTACTAGGAGTTCTTGATGATCCCTGTTTTCCCATATCCTCTTGTATATCTTTCTATTAGAGTTTAATCTGTTATCTCTGCTAAACCCTATAATCTATCTATATCCTTCAAATTCAGAGAGTTTTGAACCTTACAGCAAATTTCCTACTACTCATTTTCTATGCATAAGCTTATGCTTCATACTATTTTCCATATCTTTTCAAGTTAAAATGTGCAGAAAATTAAACTTGATGCTGCCTTCTTTAGCATGTTAGCTGAGAAATTCTGTAATGCATGAGAAATAAAAGCATCTATTTTATTAACTAGCTTATTAAGAGTTAGCACACAAATACTATATCTTAGTCTCATTTAAGAGCAGCCAAAAGTAGACCTCTATAAGTTGTCTGCCCAGGAACATGTGAGCAACAAAGTCTGCACTCTGTTCTTAGGGGTCTTTATATGGTCCCCACAGAAAATTAAGTGACCCCTAGTGATGAATCCACCTTTTCTGTAACCAGATAATGAGTTAAACAAGCAGATTTAAATAAATGGAGCTTCAGCAGAGGTGTGAAAGAGTAATACGTCCATTTATGGAGATGTCAGATAGAGCGGCGCTCCCACAGTCTAGACTACTTCAGTAGCAGCCCTTGAGCTGTCCTCTTTTATGGACAACAAAGAGAGCTTGTTATTGCCCTTTCTTTCAACATCACTTATTCTGTTTGTGCCAAGTCTCAAAGGCTGCATTTATCTGGCCTACTACATGATGCAGGGCCTGAGGTGGCCTTAGGCTTCAGGACACAGACTCCATCTGCTGCCCTGAGTGCATGCAGAGCAATACTCTGGTCCAAAGAAATAAATGTTTTTAAATGAATGCCTTTATATATATATTCAATTCTAAAGACTCTGAAATGATGCAAGGGGCATTCTTGAACTATGCCTGTGACCGCAGTGCTCTCAGTTAAGCAGAATGGATGACTGATGGGGCTGGGCCCCAGCTTGCTCCAGGCCCTTTTATTAAGTTGACAAGCGCATCTGTCGTGTGATTGGCTTTCAGAGCTACACCACCTACCTTAGCATTAGTAGTATCAGTTTTTCTCCAGCAAGGTCACACTGGGACTCGTGCTAAAGCTGCTTATGTCTGTGGTGCAGGAGCTCCTGCTGGTGCTCTGCGCTGGTATGATTGCTACTCACCTGGTGGTGATCTACAGTCGCCCTGAGGATCTCTGCTTTTCAAATCCAGCTTGGTGATATTGTGTGCACAAAATTCACATCACAGAAGGAAGATACACCATTTTAGAAACCTGAAAGTCTCTTTTTGCATATCTGTGTCAACCCCAGTGCTGCAAATCCAAGCATTTGGTTAGTGCATAAGCTTTGCTGTGTTATTTGCCTCCACTCAGTCATCACTGATTTTCAAATGTAGTAGTTTTCAACAGAAAGGCATCAGCATGTTACAAAGCCTATATACATATCAAGTGCACTCTGGCACTAACCATTAACTTGTTTGAGGCAGCTCTTCTGCTTTCCAGCAGATACCTAAGCAGTTGTATTTGTCCCTCAGATTTCTTCCTCTATCGTCCTAGCAGAAGCTACTCTTCCTCCCCTCCCTCCTTGCTAGCCTTCATGCCACTGGATTTGCATTCTGTGTTACTGACTCCTTAAACAAAGGTGCATATCCATGTTTTCTATCAATATCAATTTTCTCTGCATAAAGTGTATTTTTTAAGGAAGGCATTCATTTTGACTGAAATGGAAAATGTACAAATTCCGGTTGCTTTTCTAAATCATGTTAACTATATTCTTTTGTAGAATCATGCCCTCTTAATGCCTGCTTGAATCAATACGACATCTAAAAAGAATAATAGCTTTCCTGCTTTTGTTGCTAACATTTTTGTTCTCCACTCAGTATGGAGATTTTCATTATAAAAGCTCATTTTTGAAAAAGCCAGAAAAGTCAGAGAAAATACAGGGAATTCCTCTCTGAGGTCATGTGAAATTCCAAATAATAAGAGAGGCTTGGTATTTTTTCACAATCAATGTAGTTTGAAGTACATCTTTGCAAATTTGAATAGCTTCATGTTGTGCAAAAATTACACTCTACTCATTCTTATGTTCAGATTTTCAATTAAAAGAATTTATATGAGATTTATGCAGCCCTACCACCAAAGCTGAAAAAGCAAACTCTTTATTGTACACTATTGAAAAAGAATATTAGAATTTAATTTTGATTGATTTTAAAACTCTGTTGTAAATTGCTGGTTTAGGTTAAAGAACAGGTTTCCCATTAAATTTAGATTTGTGCAGAATCAAGACCAAAAAGCATATAATAAAAATGTTTTAGAATTTCATGTAATTTAGGAATATTTTAGCAGTGCCTCTATTATAGTTACTTTCAATTATACCGTACTTTATGTTCTGAAACCCATTATACTGCTTTCATTTGATGAAAAAAATGACTTGCTGAATTGTTCATGTTTTAAGTGTTATTTCTTCAGCTACCTTCTCACTAATTTTTGCAGATTATTGTTTTTTGGGGGGAGAAAGGTTTTCTCTTACATAGATGTTTTTTGCTCATTTCTTTTTTAATGTAACTTCTAAAAGAAGTTCATTGCATTCAAGTTGTTAATTGTAATAATTAGACAAATATATGGCAGCTGTTGGATGGAGATATAATTAGAGTAAGAACTCACCTTGTCTTGAAAATTGAAAACGTTAGTAGATCACACAAAATTTAAAGGTGGAAGGTGGCCTGATGGGAGGTATACTTTCAGAAAACAAGTACTGCAGATATTTTTTTTTCTTTTCCTTTTTGCTGAACATCTTTCTTCTCAACATTGTCCTTTTGGAGGTTAAATGAAGCTAGTAAACAGAGGTCTGTGAACTGGTGGAGCCAGAAAAAAATGTTCTTCAGGGATTTTTGAGTGAGAAACATGAGGACAAACAAAAAGTAGGTGTAGATATTATTAGAAAATAAACAGGCTCGCACGAGTGCTCTATAAAAGACAGTCACCATCTTTTTCCCAGAACAACTAAAGTGAGGATAGGAAATAGACTGTGGCCAGGAATGCTGCCTTCTGTGATAAATGAAGCATGGGTGTTACTCTGTCTTAATTAGGACCTGCTATCTGATCCAACCTGCCATGCACTCTTATCACCAAAGCAGGTGGAAGCTGCCACTTTCACTTCAACCTTGACAATGACTCAGACCATATCTGACACCCCTGTTGATGTCCTGGACCTAACTTACAGCAGACTGTGCCTAAAACTCCGAATAAAATTTCATACAAGCTTTTCACTAGCCACTGTGCCACAGCTTACTGAACAAGCTTTTAGTAGGAGTTTTGCTTTCAGGCTTATTAATGCCCATTGAACGAATTCAACAGAAATCTTTGCACCTCTAGAAAAGGCCCCACTCATTGCAAATGTGTCATAGACATGAATCATCCAAAGGCTGCCTGCTCTTACAACTATTTTGTTTAACTTATTGGATGGTGTGCTGCCTGCTCATGTGTTGTTTAGATGTAGCATAGGGGATAGGTGTCAGAAAAAAATGATTTTATCAGAAAAGTTTAAATAGAACAACAACTGTTAGCTTGTTAGCAGCAATTTCCCTTTTCGTGACTGAACAAGAAAGTATTATTTTCCTAAGAAGCTTTCTAGCCTGCTTGCACCTGGCCCTTGCGTCAACCTCGAAGCCTTGCATGGCTGGGCTCCTGCAGTGCTTGTCTCAGAGCTGCCAACCATTCTGGCCAGGAAAACCAGAACATCAAGAATGTATTTTCATCTTACTCAAAGTGTAATTCTTGCTTTGATCTCAAAGACAGGAGAGTAGAGAAGAGGCAATGTTTCCTAGTCAATGTTTCTCTCCTCTTCCTCCCACCTCTCTCTCTCAGTTCTTGCCAAAGTGCTTAATCTTTTCAGCTGGACAAAATCTTATGAATATGTTTATTAAACCACTTGAATCCTCTGTAAAAATTCATGGAAGGACAATTATGAGAAGATATTAAGCAGAGTATTTTTGCCTCTCTTTTTGAGTATTTTGAATAAAGGATACATTTATTCTTGCCTCTGGAGTGGGTTAAATATTTGCAGAAATTTGCATTTACTGATCCCATCCTCCTTTCTTTACTTTTCTGTCTTTTTGAACTAAATCAGAGCTGTAAATATGCAAATAAACAGTTCTTGCTCAGTTTCTCATCATAGTGCAATATCGTCCAAACCTCTTCTCAGCTCCCACTCAACACTCAGAAAACTATCTTACACAGAGCACCTACCATCTTGCAATATGTAAGATACGTAATTATCTTGCAGATTTATGTAGAAACATAAAGACAAATTTAAAATAGAGGACAGAGTTCCTGCTTAGAGGAAGCTCTGATTAGGCATGAAATAAAAATTTGCCAAGTATCTCCATGTTTCCTTTCTTGTCTTCTCTTTTGTTTTTTGTAACTGGAAAAACATAAATACAATATGTCAGAAAAAGTAAGGCTGCAATATGGATAAAAATACTTACATAGAGAGATATGGAATATTGCAACTTGCTCCTGATGCTCCTTGTTTTTCATTTCAAAATATAATCACATGTCTTTAAAAGTCGTTGAAGTATTTTAAGCATATTCTGGTTTCAAAATCAAGACTTTCATAATTCAGATTTTTACTTTCTTTCTCTCAAGATGCTACAAATATTTTAAGAAAATAACTCGAGCAAAATAGTTTCCAGTGAAATAATTTGTCCATGAAATACTCAGATATCCAAATTTATGATCACATCTTACCTAATTGAATTATACAGCTGCAAACCCTTAAAGAAGATTCAGAGAGAGGACAAAGTGTATTTGTTTCATAGATTATAAAAGTAAATATTCTTAAAGATAGGTATTTGCTAGATTTAGCTTAATTTGTCATATTTAATATTTTAGGAATTGACTCTGTAGAGAGCATATATATGAAACGTAGGAAAATGTATGACTTTCTTTTTATGAATCATTTGATTACTTGTCTTTATGTTGGAGAAAAATGTTACATTTTTTGAACAATAGCTGCCACCAAAACTGACTTCTAAGAAAATTAATTTAATCTTTTTCCTCATATTTATTCCAAAAAAAGTTTGAGAAAAAAAATGATGTTAAATTTGGTAGGGATAATAAGCGTACATAATACTATTCATAATAATCATCATATCTTTCATGCATTACCATATGAACAATAGGCATCTAATATTTTCAGCTGCTTTCTTTATTCATTGTTCCCTTTGTGTGTGCGACATGCCAGTGCTTTTTTTTTCTTTTTTTTAATATCTCAGCTGACTATGATGACTGGCGAAATACTGATATAACTAATCTGAATTATTTCAGTAGCTCTGGAAGTCAGATGTGCCCAAAAATTGGCCAAGAGGAGCCTTGGAGAATTCCTTGGAGTATTGTTATATAACCTATAAAAAACTAATTAATTCAAATAATTTAAAAATAAAAGATAGGTACAGCCTTTGCTATGTCCCAAAGCTGCGCTAATTTATCAGCTGGAACTAGTGCTAACAGAGACCTGAGTTAATTGATAGAAATTAACAAGATTCGACATGCGTCTTGAAATTTCAGAACTATTCTCAAGTGCTATTCATTTTGGTGACAGAGAAGAACTTCCCCAATGAGGTGACAGATGCTAATAACTGCTGTTTAATTCAGATACATTTATTGCAAGTAGAGGGGTCAAGTTATAAATTTAAATAGCTTAAGCTAGTATTCCAAACACAAATGAAAACTTACTCACATAATCTGCAAGAAGTCATAGCATTTTTTTTCTGCATTTTTCTTCATTTTTTTTCTTAGGAAGAGAAAAACAGTACAAGGGACTCTAGGAGATGATGGAAAAGTAATATGGCTCCTGACTGGCAAACACAGCAAAGCTTTTAGTTTTCATGGCAATTTTGGTAATAATTGTGTTACTGCTGTTTTCACTATGCTTGAAGCTTGCCCAGACAAGAGCAGAGGGCTTGTAGGATTACCAAAATGGAAATCTGTAAACTATATCAGAACCAAACTGCAGTGGTAGGAGGCAACGTGAATCCAGTCTTGCATATTACAGGGGAGGTGAGAATGGCAGCACACTTACTTCAGTCTCAGTTTTCTCTTCCCACTGGCAGGAAGCTCCTAAATGCCTTCTCACGAAAAGACATCCAACTCCTTCCAACTGGTTCCTATTTTTTTTCTATTGAAAGAGGAAAGTGGGAGGAGAAAATCCACCAATATCATGAGTGCATTGTATGTTTTTTTTCTGCAAAGCTGCTTTTACCTCATAAAATGTTGCTTCTTAAAATTTAAATCCTTCTGTGGAAAAAAATCAATTTAGAATAAGAGATTCCCAGTATCCTTCAGGAAGGAAGGTAACTATTTCAAAGGAGATGAATTAAAATCTAAAAGACCATGGGCTAGTTTCAAAAAGAGATTTAGATGCTGAAACTTGGAGCACTGCGCTGTGGAAGGTCTGGTGGACAGATGCAGATGCAGAGGGGGAGTGTCATTTGCAACACTGGATGGAGTACTTTCTTTCTAGTGAACTTTCTTTCTAGTGAGTGGGGAATGCTGAAGGCACCTGAGAATGCATAACTTAACCCCTAAAGATGCTGGAGGGACTATATTTCTGAAGAATTTTATTACTTCAGGACAAGGTATCTAGCCCAAGATATTTGCTTTCCTTTTCTAATGTTAAAATGTTCAAAATTCTTTTTTTTTCTTAACCAATTGCACCTCCCTGAAAATTCAGGAAGAGAACAAATACGACTTTGCCCATGTTAGACTTTATATAAAAATGTAGTGTCAATTCCTCTGACATGCCAAACAGATGACTACGTCACTAAAACACTACATCCAACACACCAAATCTAAGGGCTGGAAAAGCAAGATGAGTGAAAAGAGCAAGAGAGAACCAGGGAAGTGCAAATGCTGTTCATGTGACTCTAGCCATGGGATGGCTGGGGGAGGCTGAAGACAATGGGCAGTAGAATCTCTTGTGTGCCCCTTTCTGGTGTCCTGTCCTTGTAACCCACTCCACCAACCTGCTCAGCCATGTCACCCTTCACTGATATGACTGAGACACAGAAAGGAGTAGGAGGGTCAAAAGAGGTGGAAGGGTAGAGTGAACACTGGATATTCCTAGGCTGTAGGGTACATACACTCTCACAGCCCTGCCTTCCAGATGGGAATAATTCCCATCCGGATGATGGGAATTATTGATGTACACAGCTCCCCTCTCCATCTCTCCACTTGCCTCAGTTTCCTTCCTTAAAAACCAGGAAATTGGCATTCATTCATTTTTCATGATGGTTTGCAATAAGGTCATGTTCCTGGGGGCTTAGGACAGAACAGTAGGACACCGAGTATCTTACTAGCCAAATAGATACAACCATTGATGACTTTTGTCTAAACAAGAACTTCTTGTTCTGAAGATATTTTTATCAGTCTGATCCTATGCTCTGAAATTAAGTATGGAAGGAGATGCTATTAGGAATTTATGGTCACGTCTGTCTGCAGTTTCTATATCAGCAACTTGCCATTAAAAATCCAGTGGCTTAACTAGTGAATAGCCTGTCAGTCACATTTAAAAAACACAGAGGAAGTACTTTTAAATTTCTTCATTCTTAAAACACTTCTGGTCCTATTAATGTATCTTCTAGCCTATCTCTCCACTCTTACTTGAATAAAGGAAGAAGGAGGATACAAAAGAGAACAGTAAGGGCTGAAGAATCTCATTATAAATATAAATTTATAACAAGATTCATGTATAACTATATTTATAATGGGATGATACCTGCAGAATATCATCTGTAGGTGGTGATATAAAAAAATACAAGAAATATTCCTCTGTATTATTGTACATAAATATGCCTTGTTGGTCAAAGTCTGCCGCTACCAGCTCCAAACTGCTGAATGTCATTGTGCTTGCTCTGATAATCTCAATACCTCTGCTTTTGAATTCCATTGCTGTTTTTGGTTCATATTGTCTCATCATTTTATCTCTCATTGAAGAGTTGCTTTTTGAGGTATTTTACCTCTACTTTAGCTCTTCCCTCTGCATGTCAGTCATGTTAGTCTGAGTTGTAAATCATTGTGTGCTTTAAATGTGCTTGCTGGATAGTTTTGGTATCATTTAGTCCCTGTATTTCCAAATCAATGTGAAAATAAAAAATTCTTTTCCTAAATTTCAGGAATTATTTTTCTGATTCTTTCTTCTTATCCCTACAAATTTGGAGATCCTTTGGTGATCTATCTCCCATTTCAGGAATAAATTAGCCAGATATGGAAACACAATTTCCTAATCAGTGTTACACCCATTTACGTTTCTGAGCAACTCTATTACAGCACATTACCAGCATGAGGCATGAAATTCTCGTTTATTGTTCAAAGAAGTGAAACCTTAACATTTTTCCAGTACTTTGAGAATATCCAAAAAACTGTAGAAATATCTAGGAATATATATTTGTGGTGAAGTATTGATTTTGAGTAATTTGTGCAATAGAAAGTCCATGGCACACTGGTCATTTCTAATGACAGATAGGAACAGAGATCTAAAATGAAAACTGGTTCTTATCGATCTAAAAAATATTGTTTTTGACAGTATGCCATTTTGAAACCAAAAAGATATTGGCTTTGTTCCAATTTGAAATAAAACCTAATTTCAAAATCTTAAGAGCTCATAAAATTACCAGATTGTCTGATGCTAATGAGTTACATGTCAGGAGGAAATCATGTGGCAGAAAAGATTAGACTACATTGTATTTCACTCATTTTTCATAGTGGAATATGCTCTCTGAATGGAGGAATCCCCCAATGGCTAAAAACATTGGTGGCAGTTATCGTATTTAAAGAAAGGGGCTAATCATGCTGTTAGGGCAGTGGTATCCTGAAGGACACAGATGTGCTCTACTAAAGGCATCCCCAAGTCCAAAGCTGAGCCTATGCAAAATATGCTGCTCCACAGAGGAATGGGCTACTGGAGCGGTACCTGTGCTGGGGCTCTCTTCCACGAGAGACCCATAAAGCCAGGCTGGTTGTTACTGCTACTGCAAAGGACAGGATGGGGGTGAGTGCAAAAAGAACATATTATATTTTTTCCCTTGGAAGATGATGGAGACATGAGATAAGAGCAGACCCTTCCAACAACAGCAGTAATACCTGTTCCTGCCTCCCTGTTGGTGTCTGAAAGGAGCAGGAACTGTAAGCCAGGATTTTCAGGGCTCACTAGCTCCGTCTCACAGATTTTCCTATCCCAGCAGCAGGATCATGACAGTTCTTTGTTTTTAGGGCAACCAAATTCAGTTTTTCTACTCTGCTGAGAAAACACAGGCAGCTCAAATGAAGAGCATGACTCTAATACTTTATCATTAAAGTCAAACCTAGGACAAGCACTGGGAAATTTCCGCGGGATGTAAATCAGTAATCCTAGGACAAAAGCTTTGTGCTTTTCTTGGTTTTCCTATGTACCACCTAAATGGGTAGTGGTCCTTCCACAGCAGATTAGAACTGTGACACGGGGAGAGTGCTTGAAGTTCGGCCCTGCTGACACTGGATACAAGCTATCTTATCTAATATGCTTACATAAAAATAGTGTCTGCTATGTTTACAGAGAGCAACATAACTGTAGCTGTATCTTTCAGTGATCTTCATTTTGGCATGCTTGTATCTTTGGCAATGGTAGTGCACAGATCACACCAAAGAAAAGTAGGTTGAAGGAAGGATGGTGAGTTAGGTTCCTCATCCCATTGCCATCAATATTTTGTTTTTAGCCTTTGAGTTCCCTCTGCAGTTCTTGGTTAACAAACATCCTGTTCAAAATGTTTCTCATTGGCCTTCTCATTCTCTGCAAGAAAGGAAAAAATAGTGACTACACAAAATCCAGCTGAAGAGCCATGGGAGCTTGTAATAGTGATGAATGATAGAGCATCTCCTCCTTTTTCATAGGGCAGATGGCCAACCTTGAGACACATCTTTGCAATGTCTTTGATAGCATGTGAGTATGTGACGGATACACTCTTTTCCCAGCTCAACCTGACCTATACCTTACATG
>JAUBOD010000696.1:3098336-3118738 GCA_032353885.1 Nothura maculosa | reverse complement strand
GCAGCACAGCCCTCAGGGCTGTCAGCTACTCCTCCAAGTTTGGTATCATCAGCAAACTTGCTGAAGGAGCACTCCATCTCTTCATCTAGGTTGTTAATGAATAAATTGAACAGGTTCGGACTAAGGACTGACCCCTGGGGGACACCGCTAACTACAGGCCTCCAATTGGACTCAGCACCACTGACTAGCACTCTCTGCACCCTGAAGTCCAAATATACAACATCCACCACTCTGTCCTCATCTATCCAGCCAGTCACTCCACCATAGAAGGCGATCAGGTTAGTCAAGTGTGATTTCCCCTTGGTGAACACATGCTGACCATTCCTGAGCACCTTCTCCTCCACGTATCTGGAGACAACAGCCAGGATGAGCTGTTCCATCACTTTTCCAGGGATGGAGGTGAGGCTCACTGGCCTGTAGTTGCCCGGGTCCTCCTTCTTGCGTTTTTTGAAGACCGGTGTGACGTTGGCTTTGTTCTAGTCCTCCGGCACCTCCCCCATTCTCCAGGAGCTTTCAAAGATGATGGCGAGTGGCTTAACTATGACATTCATCAGTTCACGCAACGCTCTGCAGTGCATCCCGTCAGGGCCCTTGGCTTTGTGGATGTTGAGCTTCCTTAGGTGATTTCTGACCCACTCTTCCTCTACCCATGGCAAGTCTTACTCTCTCAGCTCTCTTCTCTTATCCCAAGGGCCTGGGATTCTAGAGAGCTGCCCTTGGCAAACACCGAAACAAAGAAGGCATTCAGCAAATCTGCTTTCCCTGTGTTTTTCATAAGCAGGGCGCCCATCCCGTTCACCAGGGGACCCACGTTTTCCCTGACCTTTTCCTGACCCTGATCATGGGTTGACGAGGAGTTGGTAAAGCCATACAGCTGTGAAAAATCTCTTGCCATCCTGGATTGTGCTGATAACCTGGTGGAAAGCAGAAAAGTTTGCAGAACCCTGTGCTCTCTGCCTGCCATATTTGACCCAATCTCACACTGCCACTTCCTGGTAGATATAAGGCATATGTGACTTCCTGAACCATCTCAGATCTTAGGTATCTTCATGAGGTATTCTGTATGTCTGGCTTCTGATCTACTGTCTGCCCCTTTCCATACAAGAAAACTCTTAACTCACTGTTTAACCATTTTCATGTTTACACAGTTGCCTATACTTGCCTAGGAGTAGCATTCCACAATTTTCCCTTCTGAATCTGGGTATCGAGTGTGTGTGATAAAACGCTTTGAGACAAAACCATACAGGAACTGGATAGATACGTTACTGAAAAGAATATATTGTTTTGGAAAAGGGGTATAATTTCATTTTTGGAATCGTATTTCACAGTTTACAGGGTTTTTTTTTCCATTCAGGGACTGTCTTTGAAGAGTTGATTTCTCTCTCCTGCCCTGCTATCTTACCTATATTCATTATTCAGAATTGCTCATTAAGTAGTTTCTGCAAGAAGTTCTTGACTGGAAAACTATTCTCAGGCATATCAGTTCACAAAACTCTAACCGAATATTATTTTCATGAAGAGGTTGAAATAGTTGATAACATGGAGTGTTACGGTGCAGTTAGATAATAGATAGCAGAGCTGCCACTGAGACATACTGTTCCAAGCAAACTCCGTCAAAACCTTTCACCAGGTAAATACACTTTACAAGTATGAGAGATTTTTGAAATATTCTGCAACTGTCATTTTTCCATCTATTTCATAGTAACAACAAAAAAGCTTTCATGATACAATCAGTATTTGGAAGGTTCCTTTACCAAACTAGATTGAAATGCATTCTGTTTGCAAAACACAAAATGCAGAAAAATGTTTCTAGGGTTTTTAAAGGTATTTATGAATTGCACTGGAATTATTTTGAATTCCCCTCCTTTCTCTCAAAAGATGTTTCACTTGTAACATATCCAAATAAGTCAGTCTCTTGAGGAGTAGTATAGAAGTGCAATGATAATGTAAAGAGATTTTGACAGATGACCAACACACTATATAAAGATGATTACTCCATGCATCCCTAAACTTAAAAGTTGATATTTAGCCCTACTACAAAAATGGAACTGTCTCTAATTATGAGAAACTATGGTCTTACAAATAGATTTTATATGAAATAATCACATTTAAATACTCTCCTTCAGTTCCTCAAGGTGATTTTTTTCCATGTCTTTGGAGAAATATAAATATTTGAGAATAAGTATATGTATATTTGTAATAAGTAATATGTTATGTATATTTGAGAATAAGAAATACATTTTTTGACAAACTATTCTTTTACATTTTTGTTGTTATTGGTATTTTAAATCTAAAGTTTGGAAGCTGCTTAAAAGGTTGGTAGGTTAAATTATTCGGAGATGATGGATTAGTGGGCAAATGAGATGGATTGATATAAATTCTTGCCATGTGACCCTGAAATACATTTCAGGGTGATGTCAAATTGTGTAGTTGTATTTCTAAAAGATATTTATAAATCAGTAGTTCTAATGCTATAGATGATGTAATATACTTTTTCATTTGGTTTTAATATGAATTTTCAGAGTATTTTGTAAATGGCCATATGAAATCCTTTGATGAACTGCATAAATTTATTACGCACAGTTCAGCAAGCTTGTGAGCAGTGTACATACCCTAACTTTCCTGACCTTCAAAGATCTGTAACCTACTGCAGTCATCACTGTGAGAGGGAATCCTTGTCAGTTGATTTGTAATGAACCAGCTGCTTGGAGTTGACATAAAGATTTGTGAAGTTTGATTCAGCTTTTTTTTGCCAGTGTCTGTACATATCCCCACCTAGCGAGATATTTAATACTTGGCTCCTATAGCACTGAAACAAATTACTTAGGGAAAAAATTGTGTAGAGACATTTTTATATGTTTTGACCAGTTGCCAAAAACAATAAAATTGGTATGATGCCATTCTAGTGATAATGAGGGGTATAATAACAGTTTAATTTTCAGTGGAGATCTGATGCTTTTGTCCTTTAGATAAAGGTGAAAAAGGACTTGAGTTACACATTTTATTAAACACTGAAATGTTGTTTTGTTCTCTGGTTTAGAAGCACAGATGAATTGAAAACAGGGGAGGTGAAGGAGCTTTGAATGCAAACCTGTAATTATAATTTATGAGTTTGATTTCAACTTGTAAGTAAGGCCCATGTGACTTAAATAAATCATACCTGTGTAGCACATTTGGGCTAGATGTTAGATATAGAGCTGCAATTAAGTAGCTGGAAAGCAGCTCCTTGCCTGTCTGTAAAAAGTGGCTTTTTCCCACATGCCAAGAAGAACTTGCTGCTATAGCCAACTGTTGCGATTCAGGGACCTGTTTTATTTTTTTATTTTCCAGAATTTTTTTTCCAGAATTTATTTTCCAGAATTTTTTATTTTCCAGTTAAGTGTAACGTGACACAAACATATTTCCCCTTGTAGATCTCTTTGGATATTTAGGTTCCCCCCCAATATCTACTACATAAATCTGTGCTTCTCCTGCCTCTTCTGGTGCCCTTCACACCAGCCTGTGACCTAATTGTGCAGTTGGTTTGATTGTTAAAATTAGCACTCCTCATTTTAGGCAGATTCATTGCCTTTAAACAGCCTGCTGCCTCTCTTAATGCTCTTTTTGTTAATTAGCATAGACCAGGAGATAAGCATGTTAAAGAGCTTGCTGTTGTATATGTTAAGTATAGGCAGCTGGATGCTTTAAAGTCGATACAGGCTGTAGCTGTGACTGCACTGCCTGTCACTGCTGTCTCCAGCTGCTCGCTGCCAACCTGAAGTCATAAGGACAGTTTTCTTTAGATGCTTGCTGATTTCTTACCCTCCTGAGGAATCCTAAAGTGTAAAGAGAGACGGTGTGCAGTCATTCATTTGTTTGAGAGACATGCAGTATAATAAAGTGAGCAATATCCCACAAACTCTTTTTTTCTCTGTTTTTTTCTGTCTTGAAGGAGTATCAAAAATAGGATTTCCTTCCTCGTATGAGAGGAATGGAATCCATTTCAGTAATTCTGAAAACCATTGAGTTAGCTGAAAAGTCTAAAAAGTTGTCTACATCCATTTTTGATTTCCTTTTTTCAAATATTTCATTAAGCAGATGAAGATCAGGACTGGTTGGTACATACCCGCTAATCTTTCTGACATGATGTAATGACCCCATATTTTCTTTTGAGTTTTGGGGAGCTGGTTGAGCTATATCTGGCATTCTTTTTGTCTGTGTAAAAAGCAAAGTAGGCATTTTATGTTGTTGCTTTCATCCTTCTTTCAGGATAAATTACAAAATGAGCATTGTCAGATACAGTTCTGGATACAGAGAAAGGATTATTTTTAGCTGAGATGAGCAACAGTGCCATCAACCAATACATATATATATGATGTGGATGATTGTGTTTATATCTAAAATGTTTCTTATAGAATTGGAAATTAAATGGTGGATGATTAGTGATTTCTTTCCTAACCCAAGATCTTTTTATCCTGCTGGGTTACAGGGTTTGATTTAACTGCAGCATAGATAATGAGATTATGTCCCTGCAAAGAGAGTGATATCAGAGAACATGCACTGACCACACTTCTGGCAATGTTAAAATGAAGACTACTGTGGCGTTCCCATGGTGAATTCAGTCTTAGGTTATCACTTTAAATTTCTCATTAAGTTATTATAACAATTGAATTCACAGGCTGAGACAATAGGGTTATTATGTAAGGTATTATTCAGCTATGTTATATTAGTCTATAAGAGTTCTTTTCAAATGAGAGAGAAGCTGTGGCTATAGTAGAAAAAAAAGAAGTTTCTGTTTTCCCAGTATTTGCTCTGAGGTCTGTTTACTTTGAAAACTCTGTTCTTGGTTGTGGTGCAATGGGATAAGTTTTCACAGTGGACAGTTAATTTTAATTATACCAAAGACATTTTAAACAAAGGATATGTTTATTCATGTAGTTTAGAAGAAAAGAAATTGCATCATTTTGCTCTTTAATATAATATCATCTAGTAGGGCAGGTTTGTAGTTTGCAGTTTGTAGTTTGTAGTAATCTTGTGATAGATTTCCTCTTTAATTTATTTAAATATACCAATCCTTGAGAAAATTAGCTAGATGAGTTGTTTTGAAACATTCATTAAAGCTTACCCTAAAACATGTTTTATATGAAAAATGACTTTGCTACTGAGAATGATTGGTATGTCAAGAATTTCATTTCAGGCAACATTTTTGTTATTAACACAAGCTTCTGTTGTCTACACAAGGATTTTGTTCAGGAAGATATAAAGTAAGATAGGAAAAAAAGCATCCTTACAGTGTTCTTATCTGCTATGCAGTACTTCTATTGTAATCTTAGATAATAGCAATTCTAATATTTTTTTCATTTCCTTGGATGCCGCTCCTTACTCACATCTTATAATGGTCCTCATGATTTTACTGCTGCTTCTCTGAGGGCTAGAAAAATAATCAAAGAGCTTGTTCTTCAGTGTGTATTATACTTGTTTATCAAAACCTTAGAACTGGATGCCTTGGAGGTGAATTTTAATTATTTTTTTCCTTTTTTTCCCTGTAATTCCTGTGTTAAAAAAAAAAAAAAGGAAGATAGCCCCATTAAGACATATTTTTCTTATTGTCTTCTGGACTACTAAAAGCTGACAGGCACTTTTCTCTCTTGCTTCTCTTTTGAAAACACTGATTTTTGAAAGGAAAGAAAGGAGGGAGGATTGCAGTGTAGGGCACAGTCTTCAATGACACCATCATGGCAGTCCTTTCAAACTGGCCTAAGAGCTAAATTGTCCATAAACAGGGAGGAAAATGAGAATCAGATGAAAGTTAGAATAAACAAAGCAGCCTGATATTTGGTGAATTTCTGGGGTTTCTGTTTTGGTTTGTTCTTGTTTCCATTCTGTCCTGCCACTTCTCCTGTCAACATTATTATTTCTTTCTCCCTTTTTTAATTTTTTTGTACACTGATGAGTGAGTTTTAAAATTATTTAAAATCAATGCAGCTCTGCAAGGATCAAGTATGTAGGGCCATAAGTTTCTCTGGGTAACAGATTGATAGTTCTCTCCATCTTGGAGGACGCCTACCATACTTTATTACTATAGTAACTATTTTTACACAGCTCTTGTTTCCTGAACAGCAACCACATTTCCACAGACTGCTTGTGTAAGTAAGTCAGCAGCAGATAAGGGTCACATGTCAAATAGTTCAGGCAGGGGAGCAGTACAGTGGAGGGTGCTTCCTCTGACTACTTTTTTTCTATATTTTAAAGTTATAGTTTCACATCCTGACACAAAACTATCCACAAAACTGTCACAGCTATTTAAAAGGGAGGCACCATAGCTGATTACCTGGTCATATGAGCTCCTTGGACCTGCACTGAGAGGCAGATAATTGCAACAAGTGATTTTTCTTAAGGTATTTTTTCCCTTGTTTTGGTAGCACAAAATAGAGTATTGATGGCAGATTCCCACAGCTACTTGAAATCTTGTAACTGTTTGGATATCATTACATGAGGGGTCCCAGAGGCACAGCATAGCCAGTAAATGATATACAGGGAAGCTGGGGCTTAGGGCAATGGCTTTAGCATCCTCATGATGCCAGCGCTACAGGGAAGGGCATGGAGGCGATGGGCTGCCCTCGGGAGTTTCAGCATCCCAGGACAAGGCTTAGTGGAAGCCTCGAGGACTTTATCACCAACCAGCAGGATCTCACTATTTCTAGCCACTTTCCTGTTTGTCTGTCTGTGAATGTCAGCTGACACGTACAGTGGTTGAAGCACTTAAAGGATCTCCAGTAATTCACTGGAGGAAGTTTAATATCATTTGCAGTTGTGCTTGATTATTTAAAGGTCACCTTTCTTCTACATGTAATCTATTTTCCTAGCATGCATTTTTAGTCTGACATCCTCTAGGCTAAGATAATTAATGAGAAATTAAATATAGGGAAAGCAACAATTTTCATGCACCAAAGATCACTTAAAACGCAGTTGCATCATGTAAATCTTCTTTCCTCTGTCTTGTCAAAAAAGGATTTGAAAAAGAGCAAATAATTATATGCTATAATAGAATATATACTATATATATCACACATAAAATATGCATATTATATATATATTATATTGCCTTATGTATAATGTATATTTATGTATAAATATATGTATGGTGCTATAACTGCAACAAGCACTAATTGAGGCAGAGATCTTAGGTATCTAAGATGCAGCATATCAACCTGACCTGATAACTC
Organism: Nothura maculosa; assembly: GCA_032353885.1. Classification (NCBI taxonomy): domain Eukaryota; kingdom Metazoa; phylum Chordata; class Aves; order Tinamiformes; family Tinamidae; genus Nothura; species Nothura maculosa. The sequence continues at coordinate 3,111,533 of JAUBOD010000696.1, read as the reverse complement.
TTGAACTTTTATCATCCCTACTTGATTTTACGAATATTACAATAGTATCTAGAGGCTTCATCCAGGTTTGAGTTTTCATCATTTTTTGATGCTCCATAAAGCAGAAAAAACTCTTATTTTTCCTCCTAACTCATTACAAATAGCACTAAGTGTAGTGATAAGATCATGGAAGATGTCTGCATTTGTGATATAGTGACAAAGTGACACATCAAATGGGCTGTAAAACATATCCCCAAAATGACATGTTATAACATTAATTGCAATGAAATAAAGACATGGCTCTAAAGGGTAAATGATATTAATATAAGTCTATCATTGCAATAAATTAACTAACAATCTTGACTGTGAATACAGAAATATTGTCCTCCTTCCTTTGGCAAGCCACCATCAAGAGTAACCTGTAGTTCAAGATATGGAATTTGAAGAAAAAAAAATCAATCAAATTTTTTGAAAGGTAAGGTTTTCATTTCATCACTACTCCTAATTCCCTCTGCTTTTATGTGAAGAAATATTTATCAAGAAAAATCATATTTTTAGATGGTATTAGGAAGGTAATAATGCTCTTTTAGGAAGAAGAAAGAAAAAAAGTTAATTGAGATGGGCAGAAGTTGCTGTCATCTTTTGCTTTTGTATTCCTGCCCATTTATCTGAAGGCAAAGTAATGAAAATCTACACACAAAAGAGAATTAAAAATGCAAGGAAGGGATAGAAGGAAGAAAATATAGTCAGTCTTTTCTAGAGTCTCTGTTGGAAAATGCAGTATCACCCACATCCACTAACAGCCAGCTCAGGACACTAGAAGTGTTCTAATTCTGTTAGGATGATAGTCCACTAGACCTATTTATATGGCTAAAGAGTACCATTAGCCCAGGGAAAGTACCCTATGAATATAATTGTACTTCTCCAGTGCCTGAATTAATCTGTTCACATTAGCTTGATGTTTTACAATACATAGACTTAGAGTTGCTTTAAACCCTGCTACTAGAGAAGAGCAAATACAGAATAACACAGATATCCATGGAAAGACTGTTTTATTCCCTTGGCGCACAGAATCACATCTATCAGACAGGATGAGTGGTCCCTATTTGATTGTAAGAGTTCTTGAATCTTCAGCTGGATTAAGGGACATTCTTCAAACTCATATCCAGTTGGCCCATGCTCCTAGACATCATACTCTATCATTACTGAGTATCTTAAACTAAGCAAAAAGCATCTCCTAACTTTTAACAAAAGTCTATCCTGAATGATCAATTCAATTCTGTGTCTTCAGGAACAGTTTCCACTGCTTCTTGATTAATATCTTGTATATCTCATGTAGTGAGGTCTATTTTATAGCAGGCATCACATGGTGAGTCTCCAGGATAGCCAGATTCTCTGTCTTGGATGTTAGTTTAGCATAGTACAAATAGTGCCTACTTACAGTAGGAGCTATCTGAGGCAATCTTTGGGGTTGTCCAAAAGACCCACTTGGGCAACTTATGCACCATTTAGTCAAATATTTTGCCATGAAGATTGTTTCAAGATTGACATTCAGCAGGTCACCTCCCTCAGGGAAACTCATAGCCTCCAATCAGCCCATTGTCTTGTCTCTACAGGTGATTAAAAGGAGGAATTCATGGTCTACTTAGGGAATTAATAAGTGCACTGAGTGAGCATATAGATACAGCCGTGACCCCAGCTAAACCACAATTAGAAATACTGGACCTATATGTACCCACAGAACTTTACTTTTATCCTTATATCTCACTTTTAACTTAAATTGTATAGCAGTTGGCATGTTTTTAGTGACTTGAGCATCTGGCAAACTGTAGACTAGACTAGAACTCTCCTTATCTGTCATTTTGGTCACTGCATCTTGGAAAAGATGCCATCTGTGATCTTGATGAATTAAGGCAGGAAAATGAAACAGGGAAAGAAGAAATAGGCATAGGAATTTTGAGTAAAGACAGGAGTATGAGTGATTACAGAAAAGGATGTCTCACACTGCAGGTAGCTGTCAAGACTTAAATGAAACCATCTGTATCCTTCACTCTGACTTGTAGTAGAGCCATCCATTTAGGTCCAGAGAGCAAAGTCTCAGTGATATGGAAATAGTAGTTGCAATGGTAAAGGTCATTTCATTCCCTCCAGCTTTTCTGCTGATCCATGTCAAGTTATTCTGTAGACCTGCAAATGCAGAATAAGTTCAGTGCCCTGGTAGACTCCCTGAAGTACCACAGAGGTGTTTACTTGGGTCTTTCCCACTAAATATCTTTATGAGTGACCTGGAGGAGGTAATATATGCACTCATTGAGTTTGCAGATCACATTGAACTGGGGGAATCAGGAGCATTGAGGGCCAGTCTGGTTAATCAAGGGCAGGGCTGCCATTCAGAGGCACATAGACAGGTTGGAAGGATGGGTTGACAACAACTTTTTGATATCTAGCAAGTATAAATGCAAAGTCCTGCACTTAGAAAAGAAAGGAAAATGGGAATGACACTCTCAGGAACAGTTTAGTTGGAAAGACCCTTGGGATCCTGGTGAGCAGCAAGTTGAGTATGAGCTAACAGTAAGTACCAGCCACAAAAAGGGCCAATGACAAAAAAAAAAAAAAAAAAAAAAAAAGTTATAGTAGGGCACAGTCTTTCCAACAAGGGAATGGATTATCTCCCTCTACTTGAAACTTTTTAGCCCACAACTATGATACTGTGATCTATTTTGCCTAGCACTTGCCCTAGTACAGGAAAAGTAGTGATAACTGCGCAAGCTCAACAGAGGCTGGAAGGCTGTTAGGTCTCAAGCACTTGCGTTGTTAATGGAGGCTCAGTGTGATGTACTTGTTCTGCTTGAATAAGGGACAACTCTGGGGGACATGATAGCAGCCTGCCAATCAAGGAGACAGATCCAGGCTTTCCACAGGGATGTATGACAGGAAGACTAGATATATTAGCCATAAGACGAAAGAAAGTTTTAGACTGGTTAAAAGGAGAAACATTTTTCCCCCATGAGGCCAGCCAAGCAGTAGAACAGGTTGCCCAGATGGCTGAGCTATCTTCATCACTAGAGATCTTCAAGTCCTATCTGTGTAAAACCCTGAGCAACCTTACAGTGGCCTCTGCTTTGAGCAGGAGGTTGGATTAGAGACCTCCTGAAGATGTTTTGATTTGAATTCTCTTGAAAAGGAAAGGCTGGTGACTTCTTTCAGAAAGGCAATTTTCATCTCAGTATTCTAGCTTTTAGTTTGCTTGCTGTTTCTCCCATCATATTTTTAGTTTGTTAGTATCTTACCACATGCTCTAGGTGTCCCTGCTTGAGCAGGAAGGTTGGATTTCTAGAGGATCCTTCCAACCTTAACCATTATGTGATTCTGTGATTCTGTGATTATCTAACATGTATCTTAATTTTTCAGACATGGCTAGAAATCAGTCTCTATTCCAGAAGACTCTTGTGTGTGTGTTTTTTTTAAAACATTAATTTATATTATACTGTTTTGTCTTTCATTCCTGTTGAGTTTGACAATTCTAAGTAGCAAGCTGAGCTATGGTGTAAATTGTCCATGGTGGCAAAGCTTAGGGCCCTATTTATCAGTGTTTACTGTTATTTACCCTTACTCCAGTGCAGTTTCTACCGACCTGAATATGAATTTCTGCTTCAGAAAGTTAACAGTAGTTAACAATCAAACCAGCAAGCAGGAGAAGGTACCTCAGTACTTCCTCCCCATGACTGACTGAATACATCAGCAATGTATCATGTTCAAAAGTTGGTTGTCTGCCAATTTTCACTCTGTTCTGATTTAAGTCCAAAGGAATCTGCACAGTTGTGAAATTTTAATTTGCAATAATTTCTGCTTTTGATAATCTTTACTTTAAGATCTTTACTTCTTAGCTTGGGCATAGATTTATGACCTTTCTGTTCTAGCTGACTTCATAGTAATTTTTCTGTTAACAAATTGGTTAATAAATATTTGATGCAAAAGTATTGATAAACCAAAGCAAAACACCTACAATAAATTGAAACAGCCTTTGAAAGGCTGAAATTCTTTAAATATGCAAAAATACAATATCAATATTCTCTCACTTATCCTCCTATTTAGGATATAAAAATGATGTTATTTTGAAGGAAGTCTTAGCATATATGTAATAGAGATAATCTTAATTTGTGCCAAAATACATACAGTGTCATTGATGAAACTTTTTTTATTTCTGATTCACTTTAGCTTTGCCCTGAAAGAACAAGGTTACAGTCTCTATATCACTGGCATATTTGTTGAGTAGTCCCAGCTGGATCCTCCCTAGGATTTTGATTTGGGCTATGAGATGACAGTAGATTTGGACAGTGCCCAGCCGGGATTGAAATTACCTTTACTTAGTGAATCACTCAGTGCCTCTATTTACCATGCAGAATTATCATTAAAAATATTAACTTTGTGATATTCCTATGCAGAATTTCGGAAGATAGTGTACCTCCTGCCACTTCCCAAGATGAAAGGAAAATTAGTAAAGTTTGTAGCATTTAAGTCTAGTAGAAACCAGGTATTCATAGTTATACGGAAAAGCTTTACTTATTTTCCCAAACGATTGCCTTTCAAAGGCAATTCTGGATGGAAAGCTTGAGGTTTACTAGACTACATGATACTAGCCATCATATTACATATCCTAGGGCATCCTAGCCCTCTCTGCCTCAAACTGTTGCTCCAGAATGAAACAAGTCTCTCAGGGTCCTGGCAAATCCTGTGTAGTTGTCTCAGATACTCCAGAGTGTCTAAAATGCCACTAGGAGCCTATTAAACCAGCCTAAGTGCCCTTGTACTATGAATATTATACTACAACACAATCCTTTTCCAATTTGTTCCTCAGACAGAACTGCTTACTTTCCTGCCACTCAGGCGCCAACCTCCAGGCAGTTTAACGTGGACATTAGATCTTGTTTGTTTATGGTGTATTTGTACTCACTTTCCTCACAGAATGACATCAATATTAAACAGCAACACATTTATATAAATAATAAGTCTCAAGACTATTCTTCATCCATCCAAACAAACTAAATTTTACTTTTCATCACTTACCCATAATGGATCGGTGCTGGAGGAAGAGTTGATATCCTCAGAATTCCTTTAATCTTATCATTTTTGAACAGTTTCCTGTGGTTCTTGGGGAAGAGGATTGAAATGAGGAGTCTAAATATAATGCAGAATTTATACTCCACTCTTTATACAGGCCATCAGAAGTTAAGCAGGATAGGCTAATGTGAAACTATTTGGGGAACTTGACAAAATGCCAACAGCAACAGCAATTATGTGACTTGGAGTAATCAGGAAGAAGTTTACTGGATGAAGAATGTATGACCTTATAGCAATGTCAGCACTCCTACCCATAGACAGAATTTTATGCAGTACTACTGAGACTGATGCATCTCATACTTAATTGGATCTACTTTCTACCCCCTTTCCTCTTCCAAGTCCTTTCTCAGTCAACTATGTCAGCTAATGTGTACATTTTCTCCAGCGCTTTAAATTAGTATTTGAACTTCTGTGCAAACTTGCAAGAAAAGAGAAATTTCATATAGGCTTTTTAAGAAGTCCCTGAAGTGCTGATAAGTTCTAGTGTATGCAGGTGCTGCATGTAAATTAACAGTCACATCTAAAAATAATGGAATGGAAACACAACCATTTTAAAATAGATATTTATTTTTTGAGGAAAGTGTTTACAACAAATTTATATTTTTACTAATAATATTATCAAAATGTTGTATTTTCACCACTTTTTTAATTGAAAAATTGAAATAATACTTCTTTCCCAATTGTCAACATGAAAACTTTTTAAGTAAAAACAAGACTAGAACAGCAAAACTTTTCCCAAAAACATGTTTCTGAAGAATTTCTGAGATGAAAAGAAATAGGTACAAAGACAGATAAGTTGCAACATGTTTAATACAAGGTTAACTGTGTGCAACTTGTGAGAAAGGATGTGTGGTTTGGTGCTTTCAGCTCTAGCAAATTGCACTTTTTTTCCTTTTTTTTTTTCTTTTTGGAGTTAATTCACTTGAGAGAAAGATTATTTATGGTTCTTTTCTTCACAAAAGTCAGGCAAAACAACAGACATGCCTGCAGCAGAGAGTGCAGGCAGTCTGAGCTGATACAGATAAGAAATAACAAGCAACAGGATATGAATTTGCTGGTCAGCACATGTACGGTTGGGGCACACTATTCAGACTTCCTGAACATCAGTCTGCTAAGCATATACTGCATCAGAAATGTTCCAAAGATGTGGTACAGTACTTACAAAAGAATGAATAACAGGAATATATTAATTTTAATTTCTCTTCTAGTCTGTATGGTTCTGTACTTTACAGGCTGTCCCTTTCTATGAAAAGGCTGTTTTCAATTCAGTTAAAAGCGCTGTATAAGCAAGCAGTGGCCACACTTAAGCATGCATGTTTAAATCTGAATAGTATATTAAACCATTAAAGAAAATTTTAAATCATAAGTAAAATTTGTGACCCACTCAGAAAATAATAAAAAAAAAACTCTACAATAAGATTTCATGTTTATTTGTTTTGCTTTTACCATTAGGATACCCTTGGATATTTTAGGAATGTAGAATGACCTTCTTTTTTTGTCTATATCAAAGTTCTTATCATCAGCACCTAATACCAGTTACATTTTCTCTTCACTGCAGATAATTGGAAACGTCTAGTCCATTCCCAACATGTGCACTGTTATGCTTTATTAACTGCAAACTGTGACTATACCATATCCACACATTTTTTCATCTTCCTAGCTTCCACATCATTCCCTAGCTCTGATCACGTACTGACTGGAATAAGAAGTTGGTTATTTAAGAATTCATTCCTTGACTTCTGTCAATTGGAAGAAATTGCAGAACTGCTGTAATTTTAAAATCAATTCTTTCTCTGAAAGCCACCTGTGAACTAAAAATGACCTTATTTCCAAAAATGGTTTAGAGGCTGGTGACAGTGACAAGTTCCTCCGCCATTTCCTCAGTGTGGCAAATGCAGCTCAACTCACAGAGCCTGGGACAGTCCCCTGGTTTGGGGGACTCTGGCTGTTAAGAGGTCTGCTTATGGACTGAGGGATCTGGGCATGCCATTCCGTTTGGTTTCTGAGGATCCCCTCGGCTGTCTGCCCTATGCACCATCAAAGAAAAGATTTTCTGAAACATTTAAAAGATACAGTATATTACAAGGGCCAAGAACTCCTCGCAGTGGGAACTGACCCACGAGTATGTTCGATGAGCTTGTGACAGGAAAGCCAAAAGTCAAGTTCAGTCACATATCTAAGGGTGGAAAAGGGAATAATGCGGAAGCTGATGTTATCAATATGGAGGAGACAGTATGTTTCTGTAGGAGATAGAGAGTTCCTATTTCGAGGAGTTCAAAGAAAAAATAATCAAATAATAATAAGCATAATAATATTGGTGCATGGAAATACTGCACAGAGAGAAAAGAGCTAAAAAAAGCTACACTACCTCCTCTTTTCCTACTTTAGAGAAGTTTTGCAGAAGTTGCTGTTGCCAATATCACCCAAGAAATGGATATAATGAATCTAAATTGGTAAAGCATTTTTGACATTAATAATGGGATTGAGGCACAAGCAAATTAGGTGTCTAGCCTGCTGATATAGTCAGTGAGGTGACCAAACCACTACAAAACCTACAAACCACTGCAAAAACTGCAAAACCACTGAGTCCAATAAGCTATTCAGATCACTCTGCAGTAGAAAAATACTAGCTGGTCTGATTCACTCCCTAGGCCCCATTGACCCCAAAGAGAGTTCAGGCACCTATCTCATCGATAGCAACATCTATAAGCAAATAACTAAAAATGGTTATCTTCCTTTTCAGATTGAATGCCTTCCTCAGTTTCCTGTTGTTATCATTTCCATGAAAAGGAGCTGTTTTTGTAGGCACTAATAGTGCTTTAGGTGTCTGCTTGGCATATTGGTATGCAAAGTGAGGGACATTGGAAATCAGAAATGCTTCTTCCCACTCTAGGGCACTTATTTATGAAGCAAAGAAGCTTTCTATTGCCCACTCTCCTCTTACATCACATAACTCTTTCTGTGATCCTCTCATCCTTTTTAAATGATTATCAGTTGAAGTCTGCTAGCACATACGGAACTGTACTTGCTGGTCTACTTCCAGACATGTGTGGCAAGTAGCAGCCTAAAGGCTGACTGCAAACGAAATATTGCAGCCAAAGCTATACATAAGACCACACAAGATCTACTCTGTGCAAGTCCTTCCTCCTGTCCCTCTCCATTCCTGGCAGGTCCTTGCTATTTCCTCCACCACTCTTGTGCTCTCTCCTTTCTCCTTCATCTTCACTGATGCACTCTCCTTCATGGGTTTCTCAACACATCACCTAATCCCCTACACCTTCCTTTGTAGTCAGCATTTGCATATGTAATTTATCTCAAAGAAAAAAGAAAAAAAGTAGTATGATCCCTCTGTGAGCTTCTTGCTGCAGAGCATATTTCTACAGAATAACATTTGTTGACAGATTGCCTGAAGTACTTATTTCCCTGGAGATTTTTGCCAATAGCCAGGCTCAAATGCGACTGCCTGAGGCTGGGTGAGGCTAGCTCGATGACTGCTGTACATTCCCATGAACTGCCTGATTCATGTAGATCAGCCAGGATTTAATGTTTTCTGGTTAGGAAGGGTATGTCTACACAGACAGATTCGCACAGGTGCAGCACCTGTCTAGTCTGGAAAGCAAGTACTTTTGAATGCTCTCTGCTTCTTAGGGAGGCCATCATCTCAGCTTGGTTCTCCAGTGTTCATGATGAAGCTGACAAAGGTCTGAGCAGCACAGAGCCAGCAGAGCATATGCATTCTTCTGTGAGGGCAGAGATTCCTACCTCTGTGAATGCATTGTGCAATCTGTAAGTTTTGCTAGTAGGAATGTTCAAACTGCTCTTGACAGCCAAATTATATTTTTAATGCACTTCTAGGTGTATTTCTCCAAAGAAGGGATCTCTGTGCATTGGTCTGGTAAATGTCAAGCAGTTGTGGCCACTCTGGGAACAAGTAAGAGTTATAATTATGTACAAAGAGTTGCTGGAGTCTCTCATCCTAAGAAATCATCTTTGCTTGAAGGGGCATATTGAGGCACTTGATTGCTTCAGGATTTTCTGCCCAACCTATCTTGGACACAAGGGAGCTTGTAAAGCTTACCGGAGTTTAATTCAACGTGAACAAATACATGGAATGGAAAAGATTTTTGCAAGCCAGCACTTATTCAATAGCAGAGCATTCTTCTATAAGAACAGTGAAAAAATATATCAGAAACAAATGAAAAGTTGCTGCCCCTAAAAAAGGTCAAGAAAGTAAAAAGCAAGCCACATGTCCAAATGAAAAGTGCATGCAAATATGCACACCACATGGCATTATATCCACATGACCTGAACTCACCACAATGCTCATCTCACTGTCACTATCACTAAAGGAAACAGCTTCTGCTAAGTTTCACCAATCTGCACAATCAACAGAGTTTCATACATACATCCTTTCCTCCAATCTTCTTTCTGTGTTGCCTAGCTGTCCTGCTGCTTTATCCAGCTCTTGATTTCCTTGAAGGACATTCAATTCCATTCTGATCTTTCTCTGCTGTTAGATGTTTTTTTGTCAAAGGCACAAGCAGGTCTAGCAGTCACTCTTCTGAGAAATAAACTAGCACTCAATTAAGATTCTTTAAGCTTCAGTGCACCAGACTTTCTAGAAGCCTCTTTACTTTGAATATAGAAGAAGTGGTTCAGCAAAGATATCTGGGCTATTGAAACTGGATATCAGACCTGTTTAAAGGTAATGGAGAAAAAGTAGAGTCAAAGGATACAGAATTGTGGTCTTCACCCATCCCGAAGACTGCCAATCACTCCTGATTTCTTCTTTCACAAGTCTTATCTTTAATAATGGTTGGCAGGATCAGACTAAAATTTATGTCTGTCTGTGAAGAAAATGTCAGTCTAGCCCGCAAAAAGTGCTTAATAACTAAATAGAATTCTTATGTAACAAGTCACATTTTTAAATTAATCATGTTGCAACAGTCTCACTGTAGGCTAACTCAATCAACCATTTTAAGTCATTTTCTGTGTTCTGAATGTGGAAACATTAAATATAGGTCAATATTTTCAATAAATTCAATAAATTATCCACTGAGTCAATTATTTTCTCAGATTTTTTGTACCACAAGTTTTCTATCTTAATTTTTTGAACCACAGATTTTCTACCTCGTGTCACTGAACTGCTTAAGATTCAAAGGAAGAAAAGATTCTTATCAGCAAAGAAATTGCATAGACACACATGTTAATTCTGAATTTAACATTGCTAGGTATAACACAGCAGGAAAAAAGAGAATTTCACCGTACCACAAGTTTGCTTATCTTCACACTGAGATGCACTTTTGTCCACATCAGCTTATTCATGAAGTAAGGAAGGTGAAAATTCATTGCTCCAATGAAATTCATATATTCCTATAAATAAAAAGCCTTTAAGTAATTTGTTTAATATTTACTGACATCTTTAATGCAACTTCAGATCAGCTATATGTCCTGTAAATCAAAATGTGTACATTAAGATTCATGCTTTTTAATTTGTGATTTTTTAAATGCATTTTAATGTTAATTTTTGCATCTCAAAACCAAGATTATCATAATTACATAGAAACAAAGATGAATAAAATATAAAAGTGGAAAATAAAAGTAGAAATGGATAATAACCTTCCTTCAGTGTTGATTTTATAGACTTTTTATAGAGGCACACTGTGAGATAATGTTGAATGAAAACTATGAACATCTGACATGCAACATGAATAATGACTTTTAAGAATAAGGGCTGTGCGTAAAAAGAAAGGGAAGAATACAAGGAGGATACAAAGAGATGGCTTAGAACATGCATTGGGAGGCCAACAAACATGGTTTAGACCTGCTGTTATATAAAATTCACAGAGAAAAAGTTTAAAGGAAATCTTCTGGTAAAAACTGTCAAAACTGACATGAGCAACATGCGTTTCTTTACAAAGCTACCCTTAGCAGCTGTATTGGTAATGAATACTTGAACTGAGTTGCTGTTTTAGCAGTTTCTGTCATATTAACCTGGTGATGCTCATAGGCTGTGGCAGGTGTTGTTGAAATGGGCAAATGTGTCCTCCTCTGGCTGTCAGTTTTCCCTTCCCTTTTCTCTTATGTGCTCCATTTGCTTTTTGTCACTGTCACAGGCATCCTCAGAAATGGGTTCTCTTAGTTGAAAGCTCATGGCACTGGGCATGAGCCAGAACCTCTGCTCCATTTCCAGAAATTAAACCTTTCCCTCTCTCTACAGACCCGACCTGATAATGGTGCCAATGGGAGGAGTAAAGTCTTAGTGCTGCTCCAGGGTGTTTGGATTTGAAATGTTCAGCGAACGACATGTAAAAGTTGTAATTATTAATGGATATTGGGATGGAAAAAAAGTAATTGATGTCAGGCATTATTTTTCACAGTTCTAGTGACTAAGGAACTACCAAAAAGAATAAAGGCTATTCTTGGATATATTTAACCATAATATTTTATCTCTGAGCTAAGCAAACTATACTGAAGAGTCCTGCTTTCAGCCTGTTTTCCAGTTAGATTCACTAACATATAAAGAGGTCAAGCAACAGCTATGTTGGAATAAAATTAGATACCATTGAAATTACAATTTTTGCCATTCTTAATTCTGAGTCTTTTCCTCAAGCCATTCACTATCAGGGCTTATGTAATTACATAATATTTTACATTCTAAATGCAAGTATTGTACTTTGTTGGCATATCTTACATCTCTTTTAGAAGAAACTAATTAGACCGTATTTTCCGTGTACCAGATGAATATGTGCTCTCTGAACTCAGATACATGATGTTGAATGTTATAGTCATTAAGAGTGGTTCAACATACAGCTATACATTTGGGGTTTGAGTTTCAGCTGTAACAGCACTAATGATGTACAGGGTTTTCCTTTAACCTAGCAAGTTTCTGAGACAGTGAACCATTAACTTAAAGGTGTTTCTTTTTTGCAGGGAACCTAAGGCAATGAGCACATCCACTCAACCAACTGTGACCACATTCGCAGTTGTCACCCGAGTGCTTTCATATTGCAAATATTCATCTTCAAAACCAATCGACAGGCACATTGTGCCAGTCCTGTCTAAACAGTGGACATGTGAACTTTATGGCAAATTCTTAACAGAGTTTCAAGTATGTCTGCAAAGCAGGCTGCACTTTGGTGCATTTAAATGGCATTAAAAAGTTTAATTTATCTAAGCTCTGTAGAAAGTTTGGCAGTTGGAATTTAATACAGAACAATAGGAACAAACCTAAAGAAAGTTCTAGTGAGTATTTTTAGCCAGCAAATGTCCCTAATACTGTATATCTTAAGCTTACATGGCAGGGCCATTTCCTATCCCAGGGCACACCCATCAATAAGCAGAGAGTTTGGGAAAGGCTTCAATATGACTTGAACTTTGATCTGTGAAACACTCTTTGAATGTGGGTGGTAAGTGGTAAGGACACTTGAAGTGACAAGAAGAGCTGTTTGCTTCAATTCTCCTCAGTCCTAGGGAAATGAGCAAATACAGTGTGAATTGCACTGGCAAGCAGCGAGGCATTATCTGTTTTGTTGTTTAAATAAGAATTTGTTTAAAAAAAATCCCACAAGAAGGAAATACACTGCTTTTGGAAGTTTTGCCTCCAGTTGGGGCAACATGTTAAGCACACAATGTTTTGTTTTGTTTTGTTTTGTTGCAGCTTATACGTGGTTTGTACTTCGCCTGCTGGGACTATGATCCAGCTGAAGGAGTGTGGAGGCAGCCATGGACACTGGACTCCGCTCTCCAGCATGGAGGAAGCCTCACTAGAAAGAGGGACAACTGCAGGTGGCACTTCTCAGAGAACTAGGAAAAAGTAAGGACCAAATTGTAACCACTGACTCCTTTGCTGCCCTGCTCTTGGGACCTTCCGTTTTGCACCTTCCTCCAGGAAGTGGAAAGGATGGTGCCAGCCCTGTCACCATGGCCTAGTGGCTCACTACTGTTTCTAGGAAAGCTGTTGACTGTCTTCATAGTTAACTGAACTAGTCATTATTTGGTATTTTGGTCATCAACTTATCCATTTTGACCTCTTTCAAGCTACTGAAGTGAACAAAATGTTTCCTGGTCTAACTGGGGCCACATGGTATTTTCCTA
>JAUBOD010000696.1:3067444-3081980 GCA_032353885.1 Nothura maculosa | reverse complement strand
TTGTGAGACTTCTTGCAGCTGCTTGTAGAAGGCTTTATCCACCTCCTCATCCTAGACGGGAGGCCCGTAGTAAACTCTCATGATAGTGTTGCACCTGTTGGCCTGCCCTTTAATCCTCATCCACAGGTTCCGAACTCGTGATTTGTCCTCCCCTATGCTGAGCTCCATACATTCCAGATGCTCTCTTATGTAAAGAGCAACTCTACCAACTCGCCTTCCTGACCTATCCTTCCTAAAAAACCTAAAGCCATCCATGGCAGTGTTGCAGGCATGAGAGCTGTCCCATCGTGTCTCAGTAACTGCAATGCAATCATGGTGCTGCAATCACACATCTCCAATTCCCTTTGTTTATTCCTCATGCTGCATTTCAGTTGGACTCCAAATGTGCCTGTCATTCTAGCTGGAGCAGCTGCAGTTTGACTACATGAGCCTTCAGTTGTTCTCATGTTGTGCTGTTTTCCCTCTCCAGGTTTTGGGCATACTTCACAGGCTCTGGAGTTAGGCTGCTGGGAGTGGCATGGCAGGCCATCTCCTACCCATCAACAACCCTCCATCAACAACCACTTTTCAATATCTTCCCTGTTTTAAGCACACAGCTCCTTTGTAATCATTAAAATAAGGCTGTTTTTATTGACTCAGTGGGAAAAGATTTTTTGTTGTCACTGCTGACTGCAAAAAAAAATGGCATACCAAACTAGCAATGCTTTGATGGACTGCTCACCTTATATTAGTGTGCCCTTGAAATCTCCAACTGAATGTATCATTACACCAAAGCTACGGGTTACTATTATGTCTGGTCTCAATTAAAACCCCAAAATGACCCATTGGACACACTTCCAACTTTTTTTTTTTTGCTGCAAATCAAATAATGTGACTAGTCATTAGTGGTCACAAGAAGCCATTTCTTTCTCTTCTTACTTTCATGTTAAACTCCCATATATGGAGATGTATCCAAATGCACCTTTGATTAACAAAGAAATGTACTAGATAATTCACCATCTTTTCAAGGTGTTCAGTACCATGCTTTTAAGATTTGTAATGAATTGTAATAGGAAATGCTTTCTTATGTGTCAAATGACTTGTCAAATTTATTCTTGGAGAAAATATAAGATTAAATGAAAGTTACCGTAAAATATAGATTTTCAATAATAGAATAAAGTTATGAAAGATAAAATGACAAATGGTTGCATTAAGATTACACTTATTAATACATTTTCTCCTTAACTGAGTTCAGACAACAGCTATGTTCTACCTCTTTTTCTCTGATTTAGTTAGAATTTTACGTGCTACTGAATTAAATGTGTTGGCTTTGTCATGATGGTTTCTACATCTCTTATACCCCTTCCTTCCCTTATGTTCATCCCCACTTGGGCGTGGAAGAGCACAGGACAAAAACTAGGAGCCTCTTTCTGAGCCAGTGAGTTTCATCTCTGAAAGAAAGCTTTACTTTCCCTTTATTGTGAGTGATGCCACTCTACACTGAGTAACAGTATAGTGTCCTTGCTTTCTCCTCATTCTCCTTGCTAAACTTCTGTGATGATTTGGATGGGGCTGCATAGATATATGCATGCACTGTAAAGAAATAGGCCTGAATTTGTAAAATGGTGATTCCTGCTCCTAAGTGGGTTCTAATGTCTGCTATGTGCTCCTGTTGTTCTGTCAAATTTTAGGTCAATCAGCTATTCCTAGCATCATTCCCTACTATATCCCAAACTATGGAAAAGGCAGCTCATAGCAGTTTTCACTGAGGTTTATAGAAGAGGATGCTAACAGGATCAGTGGATTGCCCTGTGATTCCTGAACTTGTTTGGCCTGTTAGGTGAACAGCAATGTCTGAAAGTCCAAAGGGTTTAAAATAATATTTGTCATCCTATAATAATGTTTTCCATAACTGTGAACATGGTGGGAGGCTGCAACTGTCATCATTTCTGTTTCTAAAACACTATGGGCTGGATCATGTGAGTATTCTGATGAATTCCCATACCCTTGGAAATCACCTTTGTAGGACTGAAATAAATGCATTCTCAAAAGTGCAGTGTGCTAATAGTATTTATTTCCCTGAATCAAGAAGACTGGTATGATTGTCTTCCTTAAGAAATGGGAACTAAGGCACAGAATTACACGGGGTCCTTTAGCAGATCAAAACTCTCCTTCCTTTTTCTGCTCACAGATCCACTTGATAGTCATTGGATAGTAGTACTGGCAGCATAATCCTATGGTGCTTCAGAGCATGTGAAGCACAAGGTACCAGAGCGTGAGAAGGGTGGACTGGTGGGTGATGTGGACCCAGTAAAGAGAAGAGCACTGGGAAATGCAGCTTGGATAACTAGTGGAGTGAACAAGATTCGGTTTCCTTGTGAAGGTGAGGAGGGAATTGTTATATTGCTCACAGAAGTCAGGCAACAAAAAATATTTATCTATTTATTGTTTCTCTTGATACAATATAGTGAAATAAAAGTCCAGACATTCAAACACACAGTTGGTGCTAACCATAAGCTTTCTCCCAGACTGTGGTAGATGCTAACAAAATTAAACAAAAAGCATTTTCATCTTCCTTCTTTATTCCTGCAGTGCTGGTTGATCCTTCTCCCAGATCACTATGTCTCTTGCCTCAGGCCTTAGAAATCTCACAGAGAACTGGCTACTGCCACATCTATGCCCTGATAGCAAAGATGAGCTACTTCAAGTCTCTCTGCTCATCTGAGCAGTAGTAGTATGGCAGAGGGAGGAAAAGTGATCCACTCAGTTCCAATCCTGCCAGCATTTCATGGGGTCCAATCAACCCTGCATATGGGTAAGTACAAAGTTAGCACAGGCTCCAGCAAGGCAGTGCCATGTATCCCAAAGGAAGCAACCTCCTGCCAACTCTGGGACCCAGCAATGCACTCGCTGCCAGCTCCAGTGCCTCCAGCATGCCGGCTTGTGGTTTGGCAGTGGTCTGAAGCAAGCAGCTAACTCTGCAGGCAATGAAACCCAGACGCTGAAGTGCTGGTTGAGGTTCAAGCTCTTCAGGCAATGTCTGGGGACGCAGCTGTGTGGAGCTGCTTGGCTCCGTGAGCACCATCCCAAACTTAATCTGAACTACCAGGGGCAATGTGAACTCACCTGAAGTGAGCTGCCTTGCTAAGTCACTATGTCAGTCCCTGGATTATATAAAGTGTAGCCCAACTGACTGACATGCATGGTTGGATTTCCTCATGAAACTCCATGACTTTCAGGCCAGGTCTAGGAGGCAGAAAGCTGACTGATTTACTGCTGTAATATGATTGTCTGCTGGTAGCCAGGGGTCTAAAATCTTTCTTAAACTGTAAATCCTGGTCATTAATGGAGCACACGTTCCCTCAATCAGAGTCATATTGTCTCCACAGTCTCCTGCAGACTTTTATACAATAGATGAAAGTGAAATTGCAATCATCTCAGATATTAAAGGAAATCAATATTTGCCAACATTCACTGTGCAACTATCATGAAAAACTTCACTTCTTTAGTAATCTAGTGAATCAGAGAATGTGAAATCTTGAGCTAAATGAGTCATTTAGTACTAAAAGTTTTCCCTGGGACTTGGAAGTGCCTATGTTGATAAATACAGGCCTCTCTGATAAAGAACTACTGCCACGTTCAGGCAATCTCTTAAAAACTACATCAATTCTCAGATTCTTATTTTACTTCATTTTAGGAATGCAAGACATTTGGAAAGATAAGGCCATGAAGCCTAAGGTTGAAAAAAAGTGAATGTAAAAACTGCAACTGAAACTTAAACTTCTTTTCACAGAACTGGAGAATATTTAGGATTATCATTGGGATTATTAGGATTAAAAAGCTCCACTTTTTTCTTATAAAAAATATTTTACAACTGTATAAACCCAAGCATTGCTCCTCTGTTTGACAGCAACTGCTTCATTAAAGTAGGAAAAAATAAGAATCTTTTCACTCCTTATCTATCTTTAGGTGGTCAATCCAAATTTTTAGAGTCTAAGCAGGAGCATTTTCTCTTGCCAATTCTAAGATTTTATCCACATACATTACCCAGGAAAAAGTCTCATATGTAAAGAAAGTTGAAAGCACGTCAAGAATCTCATTATATTAAATCAACTAGTAACCATATAGCTTCAGAAAAAGCATGGAGGAATCCCTTTAGGATATTACCCCAAGCCTGATTAAAGGAACTCAATTATATCTGCTGAGAAAACTCTCCGAATATTTTGTATATTTTAATTGAAGTGTGACTGAAACCTGTCATTCAGACAGAAATCAATTCACCGTTCTTATAGTAAACTGTAAAATTCCCAGTGCTACTAACTCTTATTTAATTAAAATAAATGCTGTACTCTGCACCCTAGTCAGACAAGAGTATCCTACTGGGTGTTGACATCCAGCTGTTTTCTTTGGGAACGGAGTTATAGTAGTGCCAATTTATGAAATAGTGAGGAGGTCTGTGATTTAATTAAAGAGAAAGAGTTCAAATCCTTCCTTCGTAAATGAAAGCTAATGTCCTGTAATTGTGTATAGATGATAAAGAATATAGAAGTGTGTATGAGGCTACTTTTCTTGTAATACCCTGGAGTCACCAGTTCTGGGAATGATTATTTTTCAGATATTCAGTTCTTTTCTACAGCCTCATCCATAGACCTCGAAACCATTGAGACCCATCTAATAACCCAAAGAGCTAGGAGCCAGGCCTTAGATTTTTCAAAGCAGTCCACCAGTTCCAGAAACTTCATTCTTTCAGTGCTCTGAAAGATGCAAGGTGATGTCTGCTTCAATGCAGTCTTTGCTGTGTTATTCACTATCCATTTTTGGTTAAGACTTGACTCCTAATGGAGGAGTCATGGCTGGGAAACCATGGGAGAACAGTTGAAGGTCTGAACTCCTCCCTGCACAATGCAAAAACCAGACAGGCTGAGCTGTCAGGACAGGAGGGCCAGTGTTTCCTAGAAGAACGACAGAGTGAGGAAAAGGTCAGAAATGCTCCTGAGGACTTTCAGGCATGGTGGAATCAGACTGAGCAGAATGGTATTTAAAAATGTGTTGCTTTGGGTAATGGTTGAATTTTGAATGAGCCTACTAAGATGAAAATGAATGAGTTGGGCCTCAGCTCTACTGAGCTGAGAGGAGATCTGATTAACATGTATAAATTCATGAAGGGAGAATGTAGGGAAGAATGGGCCAAGCTCTTCTCATTGGTGGCCAGCAATAGGACAAGGGGAAATGGGTGTAAGTTGAAACACGGGAAGTTCCATCTCCAGGTGAGGAAGAACTTATTTCCCATGAGGATGGCAGAGCCCTAGAACAGGCTGCCCAGCAGGGTTGTGGAGTCTCCATCTCTGGAGGTCTTCAAAACTCGCCTGGATGCCACCCTGTGCCACATGCTCTAGGTGTCCCTGCTTGAGCAAGAAGATTGGACTAGATGATCTCTAGAGGTCCCTTCCAACCTTGAACATTCTGTGATTCTGTGAAAATGTGTATAGAGAATCCCTGGCCTTCCTACAAGCTGTGCTTGCATGGGTCTAGGAGGAAACCCAAGTACTGGCTCAGATATCTGGGTCTGCCTGCAGGTTCCCACCTGTTCACATCGTGTTGATACTCTTTTTTTTCCTGAATGCTTTTCAGCTCTTACATATTCTTTCCAAGGCAGGTCTGACCTTGTAGTGTGTAGGACATAAAGAATTCACAGGGTAGAATAATTCTTTCCTATGCTTTGTTCTCTATGTAGAACCTTTTCCTTGTTATTTTGACTGTTTTTTTTTTTTCAAAGAATTGATTCCAGTGTCTCTAAAACCAGGTATTTATGTGACTTTCATTGTGTATTCATACGTAGGATTATTTTTGCTGTGGTTAAGCTATTTTGTTATTCTCACAATTTTCCCACTGATCTTCTAGACTCTCTAGTGAAAATGCTAAGTAGTGTGTCTCACACACACCTGTAGGTCTCAGCTGTTGTCTAGATGGATCATATTTTCCCTAAGATTTCTGTGAGTCCCTAAATCACAGATTCTGGAGTGACTCCTTGTATTTGAAAATAACAAGGAAGTGGTTGGTCCGATGCTTTTGTTGTAGGTAAATACACAGCTCCCATACAACCTTATGTATGTGAGTATGTGCCCAGGCACAAATACCTGTCTGATGCCTTGCAGTTAATCTCATGAGGAACTTATGATAGCTCCTGCTAGAATTCTATCCAGAGCACAAGCATATAAAATAAAGGGATAGATTAATTTATGATGGTTCTTTCAATCATCTTTTCCACTACTGTGGAATTCAGCAAAGTCCAGAAAGGATGATATGGAAGATCTAAACCTGTGATATGTCAGATCTAGCACTGACCTGATATACAAAGACTGCCATTTCTGAAAGTACCAAAGCAGTGAATAGCTCTGAAATACTAATTTCTGAACTGTTGAGAACTACTCAGTGTTTTCCTAAGTAGTGCCCATGCTTATGGCATCTATATCTATATTAATTTTGCAGGAAGATTTCACATTAGATTTTTTTACCCGCTCTTCCTATATTTTATTAAATAGTTTCAGACTCTCTGATTTGTTAAACCTGTATCACTTTTATCAGTCATCCTCATGTCTGGAGATCTGGAGCAGTGGTTGTCAGCTGTTTCCCTTTGCATTTTGTCTTACAGAGTTCTGTTCCATATTAGTGGAATCAACTTTTTTGGGATATGCAGTACCCTTTCAGGACACATATTGCTTATATGAACGGAGTATTTTAATAACCATATGTAGTCTTTAACAATCTGTATCTGTGTTGTGTTCTCTGATATGGGTTCTGTATTGTGATATTTGATGTGATTTAAAGGTGATGTCTATGGCAGTAAATAAATGAGCAAGGAATCATTCTCCCATCCTCCAGCCAAGTGGTTCAGCACAGCTCATAGTCACAGGGCATGACCCATGAGGTTGCATCCATTGGGAACCATCCTCTAAGTCATTCCTGAAGCTCTCCCTGCCTTTTGCTCTTTGACAGTTTTTTTTTTCTTTTGGACTTCTGAGGACTCAACCAAACAAACTTTTTTTGTGTGTAGATCAAAAGACCCATCCTGGACTAGCAGATCACTACTGCTCCTTTGTCTTTCAACTTTAACTTTTGTCTGCTTTGCATTAAGCCTGCAGAGCTTCCCAGTCCTTTCATGCCACATCTGTGTCCTTCAATTATACTGTGGATTTTTCCAGGAACAGAATTCAGGGGAGGATAGGTATTTTTCCTGTAAATAGGAAACAGGAACCTTGCTTACTTTTATTCTATATTCTCTTAAGTGTTCTGATCCCAGTATTTCTTTTGAATTTTTTTTTTCTCATGATTTTGAGGACTGGATTGTAGAAGCTGGGGTCCAAATTAGGTTTATGTTCTAAACAGTTTGCAGGTAGGCAACAACACATGTACTTGAAAATCGGAATCTACAGTAGAAGTGGTGAATAATCTTCACAGCAGTGTAGCTTCATATAAAATCTTGTAAGAATGTGTTATAAATGCTAATTTGATCATACCTGGGAACATCAAGCTTTTTACAAGTTATATCTTGCAACTAATACTAGGATAGGGAAATACTTGAGGCATCTGGATCGAAGGAAATATCTAGTGAAATTTCCATTTCTCTGAATTGTGGACATTTATTTCCCTATTGCCTGAATTCACTGAGTCTTTCTTTCTTTTTTTTTTTTTCCTCTTATGTCTCAGTTTTTCTCTCAGTTCCGTAGAAGGAAAGGACTGTAGTAGAAGAGAACAGAGGTTATTTTACATTATGATCCCCTGCTCTCATCTTTCCTATTGTTCTAAGACCAGCCAGCCTAAAAGACAGAACATATGATCCCTCAGAGAAAGGCCTGCAGCCATGAACTCTTGACTATTTTGCAGTGTTCAAAGCATTATTTGTATAAAGACAATAAAAAAGCTTGTTCCTTTACAAGGATGAGTGCAAGGAGTTTGATCTCTGAGAATGGCAAAGAATTTCTTTCTCAAGCTATTGAAAATGACTCAGTAAGAGATTTTGATCTCTATATTGTAAATTTGATATCCTGTGGATCTCCTCTTCACCTCACCTATTGAGTCACTTGTTATATTACATCTTTCAAGCTTAATATGTGATTGATTAAAAAGGTTTCACTTTCTGCTTGCTTTTTAATATGATCTTTCTTACCTTAAATGTTTCATGCTTCTTGGCACTAACAGGCAGACTCCCTCTGTTAGGATATTTTAGCTGACCTATATATCTATATACACATCATTTTAGGTACTAATTGTTGAAGTATATAAAAACACTCTTCTGCCAAAGTAACATGGACCACATATCTTTCTGTCCTGATGTAGCAAGCTTTTTAGGCATATCTGAAGCATGCGTGGTTCATCTAAAGACAAGTTTCCTAACACATAAAGAAGTTAGCACCTATTTTATCAAATAAGTGTATGCCTATAATGTTACCAGACCTCTCTGGGTACGATTCTTCTCTGAAATGATTTGCTCACTTGTCTGTTAGTCAAATCCCGAGATCTCACAGGAATAATCTTGGGGTTTTTTGCCTAACTTCTAGGCCAAGGCCTTGTGGTTTCCCTCTGCTTGCCAGTCATCTTTCATTGTGGGCTTTCTCTTTACTGAAAATGCAGTTCTTCAATCTCTACCATATTTTCAAAAGGAGTGGGGTTGCACCTCTGGAATACAGAATTGTGCTCAGCCATACTGCTTGGCCATATTTTCTGCAGCCAAACATGAGAAATACAAGGTAAGCAGTACAGCATTGGAGCTGTGAATGCCTGTTCCCTCAACTGCACCCAAAGTCACAAACGTCTTTAGGAGTTCTCCTGTCCTTCAGCAACACCATCACACACATATGCCTTACCATGAATGTGGGAAGAATGAGGTTTACCAATGTGCAGTCATTCCTCAAAACTCAGTACCCAGCAGATATTTTTTCAGTGACATCATCAAACACTGCTTAAGCCCAATGCAATAAATAAAGGCAAGACAGGCTGCTTCTGTAATGAAAGCCTGGAACAACACAGGCTTAAGCACCTTGGGAATTTTAGGGAACTTACCTGTAGGTTCAAGATTCCCATGACAAAGCAATGCAGAGCTAGCCTCCTCTGAGTCTCTGCCATGCAAACATGGACATAGGAAGTACTGAAAGGACATCTTCTAGGGAAGATTTCAGATCCTCCATCCTTCCAGAAGCAGAGAGTAGTGACCAGACACAGCAAGGGAGTGGAATGGTTCCTTGGGAGCTTCAGACAAGAGCCAGAACTTTATGGCAACTCCTTGGCTCCTAAAGACTTTGAAACCCTCGGTTCAGTGCTGACAGGCTCCACCAAGTTAAGAGCTCATACAAACCATCCTTCCTAGCAAGGCAAATCTTTTCATTGTGGAACATTTTCTTTTACAGCTTTATTAACCAGCAGTGTGTGCCCTACATTACTTCTCTTCCGCTGTGATGTGTGTCCTCACACTGATGGGTGTCCTTACTCTACCCGTCTCTCTGTGGAAATGGCTTTCTACAGACTACAGAACTACATGAGGTCCCTCAGCTAAAAGCAAGTCCTTTAACTGGTGTATAATTCAGCAGTGCTCCAGTTAACCTCGTTCTTCTCCTCTGCCCTGAATTTATTCAGCATGATTTCCACACTGTCTTCACAGCAATGAACACAGTTACGTGAAAGGGTTGTGTGTACAGCAAGTTAGGAGCCTCAACATAGGCTTGGAAGGAGAATTTCTTGAAAGCTAGTCTCGTCACCTCTTAGCAAAACATTCAGACCACAAAGAGGAGTGTGGTCCCTAGCAGTGTGAGAATCAGTAATGCCCAATCCTGAACTTCTCTCTATCCCTGTCTTTTCTGTGGGCAAGTTATGTAACTTTGTAAAAATGATAGAAAACTCCCTGTGGAAATCCTGTAAGTATTAATCTAACAGTCTGTTTTTCCACTTTATTTGTACTTAGGAAGTCTACTGATTTCACTGAGAATTTGGGGTAAATAAAATTCATCCTACTATTAAAAGCTTCAAAAATAATGAATTAGAGAATAGGTTATGAGCTCTTAGATGCCAACTTCCTTGCCTTCTTCAGCCTGTGTACATAAAAACTTAAATTTAGAAGGAATGTAAGCAGTTCAGTTATTGAAACTAGTGTTTTAGAAGATTAAGTACATTCATTTTTAATAATTTAAGAAGTTACTTTTTGGATTCACAGTATATTAGCATGCAATTTACAGAGGCATGCAGTTCGAGGCAGATCTTCTGGATTTCTCAGAATTGCTAAAAATGATTATTTTCCATTACTTCAGCTTATATCTTTCAGGCTTGTTTCCTCCACATAAACATATGTTTATGTTTGCTCCCACTCTTTGCAGTGAATGGGAATTTTGGAGGCACAGAGACTCAGGTTCTCTTTCTGTTGTTCAATTAAATAAATAAATCCTTCTTACTTAAATGAGTCTCTGAAGAATTAAGAGTAGGTAAATTATGTAACATTTTCCCAGTCTGTATAACAGACCCTATCTAGTGCACACACGTAGCATTTTAAAACGTTATAGCACTCACCAAGTGCTAAAATAAATTTTGTTCGCTTTGAATAGAGTAAGATAAATATTTGTTAAAACACCTAATATTTTAATTTGGAATAGTATAGCAATGGTAAGAAATGGTTAGGATAAAAGTGAAGCTGCCTATTAGAAGTCTGACTGATGATTAAAACTTGCAATTTCAGCCCTGGGCAATTGCTTTCTTGAGTGACTCATCAAATCAGCTTTAACTAAAGAGTCAATACTGAGAAGCCAGGTGAACCGATAAGCACTCCTTTCAGGAACACAATTGCTACCATAGACTTTTGAGAACACAGTAAAGCATTTTATTGTTTATACTCATTTTCATTTACACACAGGAGGGACAATCAATGCAATTCTATCACAGCAGGCAGACCACATCCTGAAACTTTTAACCTGCCTGCTGAATTTACCTTGAGTTGTCTTAAGGTCTGATCAAAATGAGAGGGAGAAAAACGTAGGAGAGGGAGGGGAAGGAGAGAGAAGAGTAATCTTCTTGACATCAGTTAATTCACAATTTATGAGTATTTATTTTGCAGGTGATACAGCTCTTACAGAGCAAACTGCTTCACTTCTCTACAAAATAGACCATAAATAATGTAATTATTTAGAGGATTCTAAATTTTGCAGTAGTTCATGCGGTAAGGGTGTGCAACTGACACAAAATGGAAAACTCGGTTACAACATCTAACTGCTACTTCTAATCCCAGATGGTTATGGAAAAGGTCATTGGACTTCTTGTCTTCTGCTCTTGGGTTATGGAGTAGTAGTAAGAAGTATTCATTTTATAAAGGCAACTATGAGGACAGACTATAGATATGGAGTGCAGTTGAACAGGTCTACAACTCGTTTCTATGGAATTTGCATTTGCTATTGTTTGGAAATACAAATAAAACTTTTGCACACTGCTACTTCTCACATGTGTTCGGCTGAAGGAGTCATCTGCAGAGTTTACTGTGATGCTCCTGTTTTTAAATGCTCCCATTTTTTTTCCTCTGAGCCTCCTAAGCGGAGTGAGCAACTCTTTCCACTGAAAGAAATTACAGGTGTGCAGAAGTACAGTTAGTTACTAACACAGACAGACAACTGTGCTCCTGTGCACACCCCTACAACCGGTCGGAGAACAATTTAAGAAGTTAAGCCTGCAAAATAAATGGAGTTTGTGCTCAAACTTTTTCTTCAATCCAGACGAATTATAGACCTTGATTTGAGGCTGCCCTCTGTTATTCCTCTTTTTCTTTTTTTTTCTTTTTTTTTTTTTTTTGCAACTTATCTGTGTGGCTGTTGGAACAGCATCTCTGCCAGAGTCATTACACTGAAATGCAGAGCTGAGCAGTTTGGTGGCAGTATGTATTGACGTTTCTGCAGCATCATGAGTCTGGCAACTGGGTTTGGGGAAGTTTCAAGCAGTGAGTCTTTACAATAGCAACTTGATTCTGCAGACAAAAAGCAAGAGATGGGCAGGATTATTAAAGTATCACAGTGAGGGCAAGTGTGCATGCTGCAGAAGGGGGCAGAGAGAAGAGCTGCCAGGCAGCCTCTGCTCTCCTCAAAGGCACAGGAAGACACTGCTTTCCAGGGTGTGAAAAGAAACATAAAAGCATGGAGCCTTTCATGGTCACTGAAAGGTAGTTTTCTTTTAAGGAAACGGCTCTCCAGCCCGAGCTCAGGCTGGACTTTTCCCAGCAGGAGGAGTCAGAGACGAAAGGAGGCCAGGAACTAGGTTGAAGTTTTCCACCAAGTCACCTCAGACCTGTCCTATCTCCCTTCCTTTCCCAAGGAAACTGGCCCTGCATTTCCATGGGGTCGCCCCCGACAGTTTCCCGTGTCCATGGACAGGAATGAGATCCGGAAGGGCTGTGCCTCCCTCCGCCCCCAACCCCCCCAGTCCTGCGGATGGAAACAGGGGGTCCTGCCAGGTCCCTATCCCGGTCCCTGCGTCCCCGGGATCTTTGCAGCGCCGGCTACAAAGTAAGCGCCGTTCAGCACTCCCTGAGCTCAGCACCGCCTTTAGCACGGGCGGTGGCGGCAGACTCGCTTAGTAAAGGGGAGAAAGGGAGGAAAAAAAAAAAAAAATAAGGCAGATTGCCGTGAGTCACTAGCTCCCTGCGAGCTGGGGGGTGCGGGCGGGGGGGGGGGGGGGGGGGGGGGGGTAGTGTGAAATGTTGACAGCGTGAGCATCGCCGCCGCTCGCCACGGTGCTGAGCGACCTGCCGGCTCCCGCACGGTCCCGCGGAGCTCGGCGGAGCCCGGCGCGGAGCGGCCGCGGGCAGCGCGGGGCGCGGTGCCCTGCGCGCCGCTCCCGCACCTCGCCGCGGGGCTCCCGCATCTCATGGTGCGAGCTGCAAAGCAGCCGCTCCTGCTGGCCGCTTTCGGGGGTGTGTGGGGCGGGGAATAAAAGGCGGTTTACAGGTTTACCCGCCCCCCTCCAGCCGCTGTTACCGACCCGCTGCTCGCGAGGCTCCCGAGCGGGGAGCGCACCTACCTGTGGCGTCGGACACGGGCGTGCATGGGGGCAGCCTCGGAGAACACATCGCATTCAAAATTCAGCTTGTGCATCGGAAACGTATGAGTTTGTGGAAAGCTTGTTTGAAGTCGTCGTTGGACATAGTATAGATGATGGGGTTGATGAGGGAGTTGAGATATCCAAGCCACGTGAAAAAGTCAAAGATGGCCATGTGGAACCAGCAAGCGTGCTTGCAAATAGGCAACACCAGGCTGATGATGAAAAAGGGCAGCCAACACACGATGAAGGCTCCTAAAATAATCCCTAAAGTCTTTGTAGCTTTCCGCTCCCTAGCGGCCGTGAGTTTCTTTTTCTCCAGCAGGGCATCCGAGACCTTCACCTTCACTTGGTTCATGTACACCGGAGAGCCCGTTTCACTGGATCCCTCGGGGGCCTTGGAGTTTATGGACGTGACAGAGGAGGATGAGCCTGGGGAGTCCGTGATTAACTGAGCCCGAGTTAGTCTTTTACCTGCTTTCTTTGGCGTCTGCTTCAAAATCCTCGACCTGGCTTCCACGTAGATCCTCCCATAGAGGGCTATCAGCAGCAAGGTGGGGAAATAGAAGGCTCCCACCGTAGAATACACGGTGTAGAGGACGTGGTCCGTGTTCACCACACAGTGAGAGACCTTCTCGGCCTTTGCCTGCCGCCAAAACAAGGGGGGCATGGAGATGCAGATGGAGAAGACCCACACCAGGGCAATCATGCCTGCTGCCCGCTTGGGAGTCCTTTTTGTGGAGTACTCGACGGCATCAGTGATTGCCCAGTACCGGTCCAGGGCGATGACACAGAGGTGCAGGATAGACGCTGTGCAACAGGTGATGTCCGAGGAGAGCCATATATCGCAGACAACCTGTCCCAGCGTCCACTTCCCGGTCACAGTGTACATGGTACTAATGGGCATGACGAGGATGGAGACGAGGAGGTCGGTGACGGCCAGAGAGGCGATGAGATAGTTGGCCGGCGTGTGGAGTTTCCTCGTCTGGTAGACCGTGGCGATGACAAAGGCGTTGGAGAGCACCGTGGCCAGCGTGACGAGCGCCAGGACGACGGCGAGCACGATCTTGCCGGAGAGCGGCGTGCCGTCCTGGTAGATGCCCTCCTCGGCGCTGCAGTTTCGGCCGTGGTAGGAGGCATTGGCGGGGAGCAGCGGCAGCGGGGCAGCCGCCGCCGGGCAGGGGCTCGCCGGCTCCATCCCTCCCTCCCTCCTCCCTCCCTCGGTGCGTGCGCGGCCGCCGCCCCCGCAGCGGCGGGCGCAGCGCAGCGCGGCGCGGGGCGCTACCCCGGCAAGAGCCCGTCGGCGCCGGGGGAGGGCTGCAGCATCCCCGCGCCGGCACCACCTCCCACCTTCCCTCCCTCCCCTTCTCTTTCCCTCCCTTCCGGGGAGCGCGGCGCGCGCTCGGCGGAGCCTCAGTGCCCTCGGGCGAAGGCGCGGGCCGGCGCTGCGCGCTCGCGCCGCCTGCTCATGGCCCCGCGGCCGCCCCGCGGAGCGCGG
>JAUBOD010000696.1:3056765-3066882 GCA_032353885.1 Nothura maculosa | reverse complement strand
CTTCCCCCCGTGCCTCCTCCTGCCCCCCACCACATACCTGCATCCTCCGTCCCTTCACCCCTCTGTCCCTTTTTCCATCCCTTCAGTCTCTGTCATTCCATATACCCATCCCTCCAACCCTCTATCCCCTTATCCTTCAATTCCTCTCTCTCATCCCTACATCTCCCATCCCTTCACCCTTCTGTTCTTCCATCCCTATACTGCCTTTGCCCCCCATCTTCCCATCCCGTTATCCCCCTACCCCTCTGTACCCTGCAGGTGTAGGGAGAGGTCCATGTTCACGCCCAGCTGCCTGCTTCTCATCCCAGTGGCATAGGGAACAGTCTGGCTGGCAGCTCACAGGGGGGATCTCGGGATGCTATGGGAGTTGCAGGTGCCCCATGTCCCCTTGCCCATCCCCTTACATTCCTGTAGAGCACCTGCAATGCCAAGGGGATGGGGTGTTGCCCCATGGGAGCCTGTGGCAGCCTCACTGCCTCCCATCCTATGCAGAGATGCTGTCCAGCAGGGTCAACCCGGGCAGGCAGGGGACGGTCTGGGCAGGCAGGGGAATGTCATGTCGTAGTGAGCAAGGACACCGCTGGAGCGGGGGCAGTGGGTGAGAGCCCCAGGCTACCTGTGCTGCCCAAGGGGCAGAGGGCTGCTGTGCCCACCAGCACAGCCAGACCCATGGCAGCTGGGGGCTGCGTGTCCCACCAGGAGCACTTCCTGCTGCACGCTCCACCTGTTAGCAAGCCAGCACCTCCTCACCGCAGGTTTTCCTTGTTTATTTTTTCTCATTTTGATATGTTCGGAAATGCACATCTGCAATTGAACAGCCCTCAAGTGCCGCGCAAAATCCTTGTGTACTTTTTTGGTGGGGGGTGCCCACTTCTGTCCGTGTCCCTGAGCTCCTGCAGGCATTTGTTCTGTGCAGCTGTAGGCAGGTTTCGCACTGAAAGGAACATCTGACGTTGCTTCTGCTAGGTCAGTGTAATTGCAAGCCCAGTGAAATGTCTGTGCTCCTGCCATCAAGTAAATCTCCCAAAGATACCACGACAAGCTCTTTAAAGGTGCAGCCAAGGTCTAGGTCTGAAGGCACATCTTTGCACGGTAGTATACTTTGATATCTGCCTCAGCTCTGCAAAATC
The DNA here is from genome assembly GCA_032353885.1 of Nothura maculosa. Classification (NCBI taxonomy): domain Eukaryota; kingdom Metazoa; phylum Chordata; class Aves; order Tinamiformes; family Tinamidae; genus Nothura; species Nothura maculosa. Next base: position 3,065,752 of record JAUBOD010000696.1, on the reverse strand, counting down.
TCAGTGCCTTCCTCCAGATATCATCTCCCAACTGTTTTCGTCTGCAGCAGCAGGGCTGCTTATCTCTCTGCAACCTCAGTCGTTGCTGGTCCGTGCTCAGTGCTGTGCAGGGCCAGGCACTGGGCTGTTTCTGTCTGTGACGTTGACATCAAGGGTAGGCTGAGAAACCCCCGTGTCCTGTTAGCCTTGAGTAAGAGGGCCAGGCACACCCGGGAAGATGCAGGTCAAGCAAGGAGGGCTGGAAGGCATCTGTCATTGCTCAGAGGAGTTTGGAGGAAAGAGACATTGAAACCAGGTAGAACAAGGGCTTCATGGTAGCATGGAGAACTCAAGTACAGTTGTTCACCACTGCAACATGGGGGAGAGGCACTCTGGTTGTGGGATGCAACAGCAACCACAGATATCCCAAAGTCAGAAGGCGTTGAGGATGCTCAGCTTTTGGTAAAGTACAGATCTGCTTTTTAGGTACATTTTCTCAAGAAATGAAGTAGGGAGAGGACTGCCTTTGATTAATCAAAGCAGAGTAGTCAGAGTTTGACAATGCTCACCAAAGCGATAGGAAGGTAGAGTATAAATAAGCCTTGCATTTTTCCCCCTAAGGGTTTGGGACAGGGTCTGGTCCATTTCTGTAGTTTTATTTTATGTTGCCTCCTTGTGCTCAGAGCCTGATAATTGGCTAGAGCCTCTAGGCTTCACTGCATTACAAATAGTAATACAGAACTATCTGCATTCCTATGGTCTCTTTGGTGGACAGAGATTTTATAATCTTGGTTTCTAATATAGCGTGCTCTTGCTTCCACACCTGCTCAACATTTCTGGCTGAATTTAGTTGTGCTTAAGTCGGCAGCTGCCTTACAGTCTCCATATCTCAATGTTCCTCTCCAATAAGGCCACATATCTGAGAGTGATTTAAATTTAAAACAACAGTAATAACTGCAAGAACAAAATCCAGCCCCTTCATTAAGTTTCAGAACAGATCTTTTCCTCTTGTGGCTCTACTGCTAGAATTATAGAACCTTCAAGGGTAACACTCTTACTCTAGCCACTGTCTTTCAGCTTTTCAGCTATGTCATGCAATGCCAATAAATACCATGTGAATAGGTGAAGCGTTTGGGCTGCCCTATTCATGTCGCTGTTTACCTTCATTATAAAATGCCTCTGCTCCTCTAAGCACTTCTTGTGATGCTGTCCTCCATTAATTCCACGTTATTATACATCAGTAATCACCACTCATCGCTTCTCTCTTTGTCTTGGCAGGAAGGTGCTTTTCTTCTACTCCCTTGTTTGTTTTCTTCTGGTGCGTGTATTTGTCTCCTGCTCTGTTATATAACACTGGTGCCAGCAGCCAGGACACTCCGGGTCTGGCTTTGACGACTTCAAAGATAACTTCACTTGACTTTGATAACTTACCTCAGAGATCACATTTTTCTCCACAGTAGCTTTGGTAAGCACTCTCCATGCTTCTCTCTTGGGCTTGAGTCTTGGATCGAGAAGCTGTGGTAAGCAAGTAAAGACAGTTTACTGGTAGTGGTCTGGGCATGCTGTTTCCTAAGATTTGTGTCAGAGCAAGAGGTGCTCAGATTTTTCAGAAATTCAGGAATTGTTCTCCTCTGCCCACATAGGCAGCGCACTGCCCTGTGCTGAAGCTTCGTAGAAGGAGGAACCGGGTTCTGGCTGAATCATCAGTAAAGCAGAAGTGAATGTCATCTCTTCTTGGAGTGCCAGTCAGCAAAATTTCGTGAATCCTATGTATTACCAAAGGTGGGATCATATCTTCCAGTTGTGCTCTGAAGTTTGGATTTCAGTCCATAAGGCAGAAGTCTGTAGCTTTCCCTCTCCTAACAGGGTATGAGAAGACACTTATGGAGGAGATCCTATTTCCTAAAGCTTTTGGCTTCTATGCAGAGACAGGCATAAAATTAATTTCTTCCTGCTGGCATAAGATGGTTAATACTTCTTATATCCAGATTTCGATGTACTAAAATACCCAAATATAGAAATTGCAATGAAAACTGGGACTGTTACTGGTTTATTGCAACACAAACTCCCTATGAATAATGATTGATACAGCATAGAGTCCTCAAACATCTTATAACTAAATTAGAGAGAAAAGACAGTACCAGAAGTACCAGAGTAGTACCAAAGTACCAGAACTGAAATGTTCATACTCTACAGTCATATCTGTCCTGGATTTAGCCCATGTTGTGTGGCTTTTGGCTCTTTTAGATGTATTTGAACACAGGAATTGGTACATAGCATAAACTATACCCATGCCCTTGGCTCAGGTGGCAAGTTCCATACGGTACCATCTGTAGCCTCCTGCACCGTGATGAGATTCATCCTTATATTTTTAAATAATGAAATTCTGAGTCTGTCTGTTAGGAAAGATAACCTTCACTATGTAAATCAACGCAATGGTATTTTGTTGAGTTTGCTAACAGACAAATAACGCTAATATATGTGTGAATTTTTCCCAATGCTAACTTTGAAATATATCTAAGGCCATTTAAATGCCAACACTTTTAAGTCACTAGTCAAAATAAAATCACCCAGCTTGAGTTACTGAAATTTAATTATAAGGAACAGCTGGGGCTGGTTTTGATTTTGACTCTAAGGACCCAGAAAAGGAAACCAGCACATGGGCTCAATAGGCTCAAATACACACAAAGTCTCTTGCCCTGAGGGAATGCAGCCAGATTGAGTTCCCTTCTTGTTCTTCATACTGGTCAGGCACAGATGCAGAAAAATGCACTGAAATCCCCTACTAGGAGGATTCAATAACTCTTAAAGCAGACATCCAGGGTCAAGCAAAAAGAAACTTCAGTTCTCCCTTATACTGTCTCCACCATTTTATCTCTAGACACTGCATCAATCCTGACATATTTCAGTCTATGGAAGCAGCAGTAGAGTTTGGTGACTGTCCCTCTTTCAGCTACACAAGGTTTGTTCTCTGATGATGTCCTTCAGGCACAGAAGAGTTCTCAGAGATGCTCCACAGGAAACTGCTTCATTCCTGCCCCAACTTGCCGTCTTCCACAATGCCTCTTATTCTCCCACTTCGTTACAGAGCAGAAGAAAAGGCAGCTTGTGTGAAACAGGCTGTTGCTCCTTATTATTGTGGATTCCATCTGAGACTGCTGAAGCCTCAAATTTGCAGTAAAACCAGTGCAAATGCCTGTTCTGCAACCACGGGCCCTGTCTGAGCAATCATCCCAGCAGTTCAGTCAGTCCCCAGTCAAATGCCTGAAGTCTTTCAAACCCACCAGGATCTATCTGTGATTAAATTCATGCAGATCCATGAGGATAAAAACCAGAAGAAATGGTCATGACAGAAGGTCATAAAGGCACAGCTGTCTACCAAGACTGAGTGTGGATGGCCTAACCTTTTAACTCCAGCCCGCCTCTCGTAAGAAAGCAAAAAAAGAAGAGCACCTGTGCAGCACAAAAGCAAAGGACTCTGCATTTAGACTTTACAGTTGTCTACATGAAAAAGCCTCATGTTCTATGCTCAGACTTGGCAGAAAATAAATCCTCCATTTATCCTCCACATAAACCTGTGTTAGGTCTAAAGCTGTGGCCCACTTCCGTATGCTCAGAACTTTCTTTTTACCATTAGAAGATAAAAATCTATAAGGGTTTCCTTTCAGGATCCAGAGTTGATTTCAAATAGGCCCCAAATATTGAGTCTTCAGAAATGAAACATCAAACTCTCAAAGTTCTGCAAACATCTTGAAGTCCTCACACATTTTAGAGCAGCCAGCTACTAATACACAAAGCTTATAGCAAACACTGATCCCAGTAAGATTGCTGAAAACTAAGAATTAGATCTTTTCCTTATGAAATCAGCACATCAATGCTTGTTTGAGGGAAGCTATAAAGATTTGTTCCTCCTAAGGATCTGGTTCTTCTACATTGCTAATTAATATTTATCTAAGAAAAAAGGTAACACATGCTAAGCAAACTGCCACTATTTATAAACATGCTCTGGTTGTCTTTGTTCCTGGAGGTAATCAGAAGTGAGAAGCCTCAGCTGGCATACAGATTTGGGTTACTAATTTAATAAAACACATTACCCATTAATTTGAGTCATAGTGTTTAGTAGTTTGCTAGTTTACAGTTTAGGTGTTTATTAGCTGACAGTTTCTTCTGCAGTATAAAACTGCAAAATATGGCCCACTATATTCTGCTTATCAGGAGGGTCAGTGAGTTTCTCTTGTAACATGCTTAAATTCCAAAGAAGAAGAAGTCCTGCAGATCAGAAAGGTCTTGCAAGTCTGCAGAATGAGGCAGCAACAACTGAATAAGTAAGCAACAACTGGCCATGGGGCTTTCCAAATGCTAGAGCTTTGCAGAGACAAGAGGCCTTTGAGGGAGTTGGGGTATGTGTGCTGTTACTCTCAGAAGCAGTTTGCTAGACAGTGCACGACAGTACACAGCAGAAGAGCTCTTTCTGGTGACAGATAAGGGTTTCTACAATCCAATTAGACCAAACAGAAGTCTTGGAGTGAGGCTGTTATTAAATTGCAACTCTGGATGTTGTTAAGTGTGAATTTCACTCTATCAAATAATAATCCAGCCAGCAAAGGACATCATCATCACTTCTGTTCTAGCTGCAGGTCTTTGAGGAAGACAAAGATTATATGAACACACAAGCCTCAGAAGAGGTATCTAAATAAAATTCAGTGTCACTTTACATTTCTACCAAATACAGCCCAGTGGTACTGGTCAGTCAGTGGAAACAGAATTATATCTCATCTGACTTTGAGAACAAGTAACCCAGTAAGACCACTGAGCCAGATCTGCAGCTCATGCAATGCCAATATTTAATGAAAGATGATATAGACAATGTCATCTAAGGATGTGGCTGTTATTGTTCCCAATATTTTCTTTATCCAAAGTCAGTTCTACTGACTATTCTAAGATGCCCATAAAACTGTTTCTTCATATCTAACATATGTGCATTGGTGGAAAGAATGCTTAACTAAAAAATATGAATATGATCTCTATTTAGAAAGACACATTTGATTTTTCTTTCTCTACAGGAAGAAACCAGTCATAAAGAATTCAGATTTCAGGTTAGAATAAGTCAAGATAAAGGCTTTATGATTTCTGCTGAGCTTAAAAGTACCTAGCTTCTGGGTGTAGCCTTTAAAATGCTAATGGGTTTTAGAGAATAGAAACTTGGTTTTGTCCTCATTTGCAATATAGTCTCCATGTATGTGAAAGCAGAATTAAACAATACTATTTTTTAACTTTTCTATTTCAGTTGGGAATTTCATGATTTTCATTTCCTTCCATCAGAAAACCTTTTTACTTACCTTAAACAGAAGAAACTATGAACAATATAGCTTTTCTATCTATCTGTCTGTCCATTTGTTTATCTATTGATATATTTATCTATAAATCTATTACTGTCTTTCAAAGAACACTAATTTCATGCAGCTAATGGAATTAGAAGATTTAAATGTTTCCATAGGAAATAGAAAGTTATACTACTCAGTGTTTAGGACAAATTAGGAAAAAGATAAACTTCTATTCTTGAGTAATTAGTCACTTGAAAAAAAAATGGAAAGTAATACACAGTCATTTTTGAAAATGGAGTTGTCAACACAGTAGTTTTTGGTCATGCAGTATCTGTACCTGGTTGTTATCTATCTATCATGGTCATGCTATATCTGTACCTGGTTATTATCTATTTAGCTATCTGGTTATTACTTAAGGTAGTTACACTCACAAATAGATCAAGGCTTGTGCTAGACACTATACCATATGTTTTCTCACACTACTTTCTAAAGCATGTAGATGCTGTCAGAGTCAGATAACAGAAGTCAATCCATGAGTTGATCCAGGAAAACCATTTCTACCCTCGTATAAAAAGTGTCCTATAATATGTGAATCCTTCTCAATAAAATTCTCTTGGCTTCTGTGTTTAGGACTGCTACCAATCTGGGTCCATATGTTGATAAATTTTAGCTGGTCATTTATCTGGGTGACTGATTCTTTCTCTGACTTGTGCCTTCTGTGATGTCATGGCCCAATTGCTCTAAGAGATACTTTCCCATTGCTGAATCTCCTGCTAGCCTATTCTCCATGGTCTGGAGGAACAGCAATCTGAGAATAAAGAACAAGTCAAAACTTCCAAGCTGAGCCATCTTCCCTTTATCAAGCATGAGTAAAATAGAGATCTACTGAAATCTAAATGAGAAAAAGAAAAAAAAAAACAAACAAGAAAGAAAAATCTATCAAACCGAACAACCCTCAGGCTCTAGGTTTCCTCTCTCCGATTTCTCATCACCTCTGAATATTCTTTAGATTTGGCTCAGTCATTCCCTGCACCCCCTTAGTTCATGGCTTTTCAATCTAATGAAGTAAGGAGGCTTTCTCCTCCTCACTAGTGAGCTGCTGTTTCCCTTGCTTAGGGCTCGGTCCCGTGGCTAGGCATGCTTCTGCTGGGAGAGCCCATCCTGCCGTTCCCACACCCTCCTCACACCTCTTGTCATTGGCAAGGAGGAGAGAGAGAGAACATCCACTCACATGCTGCCAAGTCTCTCAGCCACTCATGGGTTTGTAATATTGCAATACTTTTCTGAAAGCCTACTTTGGGGAGTTCTGTGCTTCTTCAGCCTCTGGTAAAAAGCTGGAAGAGGCTCTGATGTGGCTGTACTTTGGCCAAGCTGCCTCCATTTAATAAGACTACAGAGGTTTAGTAACTACAGCTCCCAGCTGGGTTTCTAGCCTGTTATGTTTCAATTACTCTTTCTTAGTCTATATAAATACACTCTACTTACCTAAATGCAGGTACATTTCTGTGAGCTCCTCTGTTTGGCTGTTCTTTGTTCATCCTTTCCCTTGTCTCCGCCCAGTACCTCAACAACAAGCATTTTTTTCATATGACTTTCAAAGATTTTGGTTGTATATCCCCTTCTCATCACACATTTAGTTACACAGTCACTGCTTCCCACTAGCTTCTGATGCTGGCCCTCCCAGGGTCTTACTAGATTTCAGTCCTACCTAAAAATCCTCCTTTGCTGTGATGCCTAAAAAACACACTCAGCAAGAGTTGGGTTGTTGATTAAGCTATGACCACTACCCATTAATCTCTTCAGTAGTATTCTGTTTAACTGTGTTCTCTATATATTCTGTTTAACTGTGTTCTCTCTCAATATGTCTACTAGCTCTAATCTTACGCTGTGACTCTTGAGAACAGAGACTACCTATGTTCTCTAAATACTTACAAGGCCTTGAAAATGTCTTTAAGAGTCCTAATTCACAGCTTTGAGGGGCTTGTTTTTATATGAACAGCAACTACATAACAACAGTTGTTTTTCATCTGCACAGTTCCCAAATCACTTTGTCAGTGATTCAAGAACAATTCAAGGCAGACCCTTATGTAACTGAGCCACATAAACTGACATAGCCACTCCAACAGAGCCTTCAAAGTAAGAACAGACAGAATCTGCAATATGTATATGTATATATATGTATAAAATCTTGTATTTGAGAAATCTTGGAATCTTTTGCTATATGGAAAGATAATGAGAATATTTTCTTTATACAATTAGGCAGAAATAAAAGGAGAAAAATAACAGACTGTAAAAATGTACTGTGTTGTGCACTTTTATGGATACTCTGAATTGAGAGCTGTGGTGCTAAGGCATAAAAAAAAATAAAAACTAGATTGAAGATGAAAAGCAAAAAAAAAAAAAAAAAAAAAGAAAAGATATTCCTAAATACCACGGTTGCATTTATAAATGGGAAGCAGATGATTACCAAATTTTCCCCACTAGAGAACTTCTGGTGTAAGTTTTGATTATAAGAATTGCAGATTTTATCTTAAGAACTTCTGCCCACCTCTGTCTAAACCAAATACACTTAAAATTTTAGTCACAGAGGTCACAGAGACCTTCCTATCCTTTTTCTTTCTCCTTTGGTTGTAGAATAAATGCTGGCATTTTAAGAACTCTGTTTCGCTAGGTATGTTCCTTGCCTCAGTCAGGCAGAGTCACTTATTTAGTTTAATACTATATGCATCACATTTGCAGTTAATTCATTCTTGTCTTTCTGGTGGGATGATCTGTCAATGGCCTTTAGAGAATTAGTGGTAGCAAACCCAGTAACTCAGGGAACTTTTCCTCTTGATTCGACATAAATCTTAAAAAATCTCAGCAGTGCTCATTTACCACATCAGGGACAGTTTGTAAGTTTCTGCAAAAAGAGCTTTTAGTTTCATATTCTCACCAAGATCTTACAGTTTTACTTTAAGATTTTGGTAATTCTCTTTTCAAAAGACAGAATTTTGGTAGCACTGTTCATTCTTTTCTATTTTGATTGCCAGTAAGTACACAAAGTCCCCTGAGACATCATCCTCTGAGAAGAAGTTAAACTGGGGTCAGGCTTATATTGACAGCCTAATATGATCCTGCTGAAACAATGTGAGGAACAATTTCTTAGAGCTGACGAAATTCTGCTGTTTCTTGGATCCATTACATGAAAATTATTAGAGCATGTGTCTCCAGGAAGTTTAGATATTCTCTTTTCTTTCACAGATGGTGTCTTTTAAAATTTTTCTATAGATTTTAAGCATACTTTGAAGTCATTGGCCATTTCATATTTTGCTGCTTTTTCTGGACATAGTTATAATTTCAGTTACAAGGGTCAGAATGCTGATTTTCTGCCTCTTTTGACTTTTCAACTGTTCAGGCCAAAGGGCTCCATTTTATTCCTCTTAATTTAAAGTTGCTAAGAACACTTGGTGGGCATGGCCAGGTGCAAAGAAAGATGAATTTGAGGATGTTTATTCAACTGTTATAGGTAATGTAAGTCTTTGCATGTTGACAATAGTATAGAATCATAGAATGCTTAAGGTTGGAAGGGACCTCAGAGGGTCCCTCCAAGCGGGTCTTAAAGACCTCCAAGCGGGTTTTAAAGATCTCCAAAGAAGGAGACTCCACAACCTCTCTGGGCAGCCTGTTCCAGGGCTCTGTCAC